>VUQS01055898.1:0-11858 GCA_015108495.1 Heterochromis multidens | reverse complement strand
CGCCCGGAGGGCAGCGGGTCAAACAGGTGGTGGGCAGGGTGCGAGGGGTCACCTGTGATGGCCCTGGTTTTCCTGAGACAGGAGGAGCTGGCGATGGCCTCAAGGGCTGGCAGTGGGCAGCCAATGATTTTTTGGGCAGTGTTTATTACCCTCTGCGCGGCCTTCCTGTTCTCAGTTGTGGCTCCTGCATACCAAACACCCAGGCAGTAGAAGAGCACGCTCTCCACCGAGGAGTGGTAGAAGGCCAGCAGCAGCTTCTGGTCCAGGTTGTTCTTCCTCAGGACCCGGAGAAAGTGCAGCTGCTGCTGGGCCTTCTTAACCAGGGCATTGGTATTGTGGGTCCAGGCGAGATCAGCAGAGATGTAGGTGCCCAGAAACCTGAAGGTGGACACAGATTCCACCCATTCTCCATTTATAATGAGAGGCGAGTGGACCTGTCTGTGCCTCCTGAAGTCCATGATGAGTTCTTTTGTTTTGAGGACATTCAGTTTCAGGTTATTTTCTGAGCACCAGCGGGACAAATTCTCTACCTCCGTCCTGTACACTGTCTCGTCTCCATCAGAGATGAGCCCGACCACGGTGGTGTCATCAGCATACTTGACGATGACATTGGTTGGGTAGGTTGGTGTGCAGTCATAGGTGTACAGGACGTACAGTAGGATTGAGGCCGGTTGGTGAGGAAATCTTTGATCCAGGAGCAGGTGGCTTGGTGATCTGAAGGTGGTCCAGTTTGGTGATAAGGATGTCTGGGATTATGGTGTTGAACGCTGAGCTGTTCATGAAGAGCATCCTCACACAGCTCTTCCTGTTCTCCAGATGGCTCGGTGCTCTGTGGAGGGTGATGGTAATGGTGTCCTCCGTGGACTGATTTTCTCTGTAAGCAAACTGGTGGGGGTCGATAGAGGGAGGTAGGCAGTCTCTGATGTGCTGAGAGACTATCCGCTCGAAACACTTCATAACTACAGATGTGAGGGCTGTCAGTCTGTAGTTGTTGAGGCTGTGTATTCCGGTCTTTTTGGGGATGGGAATGATGGTGGAGGCCTTCAGCCAGGTGGGAACGGTGGCATGTGTCAGGGAGAGGTTGAACAGCCTGGTGAGGATCCCTGCCAGTTGGTCCGCACATGCTTTGACCACTGCCCCCGGGATGCCATCGGGGCCAGCAGCTTTCCTGGGGTTCTCTGGCCTTTGTAGTTGGAGAGGGCTTGGGTGCCTCTCCACACCTGATTGGGGTTGTTGTCTGTGAGGAAGCCCTCTATCCTCCTCCTGTAGGCCTCCTTGGCTTGTTTGATGCCCCTCCTCAGGTTGGGTATATCCAAAGCTACATAAAATCTATTCTAAATATCCTTTATTTTGAAACACTATATAGTTCACCCTTTTCAGGAATAAATAGCCTGTAATCCATATGAAATAAGAATCTAATTCCTTGGGTTACAAATGTTTTCCTGTTCCATTCTTTAAAACGTCATCAGTTCTTTAGAAAAGACATTAGAAAGTTACATTAATGTAACTTTTCATCTCATTCACTCGATTCACATTCTTTCATCTTCAACCACACATCTATGCCTTCTGGCTTCTATACATAATGTACTGTATATGTGGCAATATGCCACAACTCAGAGCTCAGAGTGAAGTTCTAACTTTTCTTCTGCCCTTATTTTTATACATTTGTATTATCCATTAAGAGTGAACTATGTGGACTATGTATTCTGACATGCTGGTTTGCTCTGTGTTACTGGACTGATGTAATCATAATCAGCATAAACTAACATTAACTGCGTCTGCCCTCTGTGTCTTAGCTCTATTTACCATGGAGATCAATGTGACTAAAAATGCACTGACTGGGGAGAGCACCGTACTTTCTTCAGCAGATGTTCCTTGGGAAGAGGAACCCAGGCTCAATGTTTATGATGATGGCGAGAAGTGTGTTTATGCACTGAACTCTCAAGAGGTATTTCTATTACTCTGAGCTGGACTCTGTGACTCTTAATGTAATGGAGGTCCTTTTATCATGCATTTTTAAAAATTCTGTTTTGGCTTTGAAACTGATAAGAACTATACTAGACTATTTATCTCCCTCTAAATGAAACCTGTGACTGTTCATTAGTGACCCCAGTACTCTGTGACTGTTAATGTGACACCAGCATTTCCACCATAAAAGTCTTTATGCCCGGTAGCTGCAACTGGCACAGGGGAGTGGGTGGGGCTTAGTGGGGAGACTTGATTAATGTAGAGCTATCCAACTGCTTTAGCGCTTTCTTGAGGCAAGCACCCTGTTGCTGCATACATGCAGCTTTTCACACCTATTTCAAGAGAGAGAAAAAGACACTAATGAAGGATGTTGTCGACTGTAGTCTGTTATTGATGGGAATAAGTGGACAAATATCAGCTGAACCATCTGAATGGTTCTTTATTCTTTTTATTCCTTTGTTAAAAGTCTTTATAGGCGTGCCAATAGCATACTTAGCTAGCTAACTTAATGGTTGCAGGTTTTGTTGGTGGAAACACATTCTTGAGAATGTGATGATGTAACTTAAAAACAAAACACAACAGATGGATCACATGTGCTAGCTATAGAAGCTAGCTAAATTCTACCAGAATGTGCATATTAATGAAGGGACACTGATTTCTCAGAAATCACTGCTACTCTAACATTAACAATAAAAGGGTTTGGTGCACATAAAGGCAATTAATGAGATAACTGATGTTTCTTGCAGTATTTCCCACAAAATTAGATTTTACTTATGGCAAAAGTGGGGAGGTGCACACACTCTTTCTTGAATAAACGAATAATAATAAATTTAATAATAAATTTTACAAACTATGATCATAAATAAAGGAGCAATAATCAACTGTCTCAAGTGAGTTCCTTATCATATCGACTCCAATTCCACCATCCTAAACTCCACATAGCGACAATACTCCGTGTTCTTTTCTGCGACCTCAATGAGTTTGACTTAGCCAGACATGAACTTGTTCTCCACCTGCTTATGGGTTAGAAACTCTAAAGAGAGGCATCGAGGACCACCAAAACAGCAACCTGATTGGACTGCAAGTAGACGGGAAGAGTTGGAGTTCTTCAAACTAAGAACTAGGCGATTGTTCACCAGTAAAATCAATCATCATTTTTTAGGACAGATGAAAAAATGCAAAAATGCTGCAAAATGAACTAGGGCAGCTGTAAATATACCTGCGTCACCCACCCAAATAAAGTCTGTGTGTGGGGAAACACTGTGTCGTGAACATCTTAAGCTCAAGAAAATTACATAGCAAAAGCTGAAATTTCTGTTAGCAATCCTGTTGACAAAGTACTTGCATTTTAGGCATGTCAAATTGATCATGGAGGCACATGATATAATCAGAATACCTCTTTTTTTAATCTCCTTTTGTGTTTGAATTCCTTGTAGTATCTGAATTGTGAGTCCTGTTTTTTTGTACTTCTAGGGGTCTCATGACCAGAACTGTGTTTCTGAGCTGTCAGCCAATGAGGTGGAACATTTGCTGAGAAGTGCTACAATGCATTGCCAAGTAAAACACCAAAACTACTGCCGAAATACCAGGACGAGGGAGGAGCAATGCTTTTCCAACCACCAAGATGTGAGCGACAGGGTGGAGGAACATGACCTCAGAAACCAGGCAGGACACTATGATGAGCATGTCCTCAAAAGACACAAAGCAGTGAAAGACTTTAGTTGTAGTAAAAACTGGCAGAGAAAACCACACAGTGAGCATCACTATTGTAACAAGGAAAGCTGTTACATCAAAAATGAAGGCAGGAACAAGCAAAGCAACCTGAAAGAAAGTCATCTAAAGGGGCTGGATCATCACTGTGGCAACCAGCAAAATTGTCACTACAGTTCATATCAAGTGAGGAATTGTCACAGTGTTCAGGAAGATGGGTTTGCTAGCCACCACCCCAGCGGCATCACCAGAAGCAGTAGTAGGATGAATGAAAGCAGATCCAATGGCTACTCACCTCTTAGAACACATGACCAGTTCAGCTACACCCCCAGTTATATCCCTCCTATTGATTATATCAGTGAACAGGAACGTTACTGCTACAGCCCACCATCGTACCAGCCAAACAGACAAACAGAGAACAGCCAGAATCGATCCACTGCTCGGTACAGTGATCCCACCTACTGTGACAGAGTACCCTCCCCCCTCTACCGAGATGACCCCACTTACACAATCCTTAACATCTTGGACACTACTGAGCCAATCACAGCCATCTTCATGGGCTTTCAGACAGCACAGGATGACAGCAGGAAGGTTCAGGAGTTTGAAGGCTCCCTCAAGGCCGAGCTGGTCATTGTTGAGGACAACGAAGACTATGATGACAGCAACATGAAGAAGAAGAAGAGCCACACCCACATTTCAACAGGAAGTGCAAGCAATGGAACTGCTGGACACATGCAGGGAGTTGGAGACAGACACACAGAAAGACAGGTAGGACCAGGTATCAAAAAGATCCAGAAAAAACAACAACAATCCTGCTGCAGCGTCTGCTAAATGGTAAATGGACTGATTCTTATATAGCGCTTTTCTACTCTCCCGGAGTACTCAAAGCGCTTTATACAACATGCCTCAATTCACCCATTCACACCCATTCGTACAAGCACTTCTTTCTATGCTTGTTAAGTGCTTTCTAACCATTCATACACCGATGAATGCATCGGAGAGCAACTTGGGGTTAGTATCTTGCCCAAGGATATTTGGCATGCAGACTGGAGCAGCCAGGGATCGAACCACCAACCTTCCGATTAGTAAGTGACCTGCTCTACCTCCTGAGCTACAGCCACCCCACTGAGCTACAGCCACCCCACTGCTAACTGGACTGCTAACTGGACTAAAAAATGCAACACTGTCTCAAGTCATCTGAACTAATGACTTCATTGCAATGCCTAATTTATTTTACATGGTGGTGCTAGAACCCTATTTAATTTGGTTGGTGCTGGTAAATTTTTTCCCCATGGGCTAGGTTGTCAACTGTATCACATACCATCTTGTGTCTGCAGTCTGGACACAAGATGGAACGATCCATGTAACGATCTAGAAATAGCAGGAACACTGGAAGTGGTACAGAGCAATGACTGTATAAAAGATGTTTATTAAAAAACCTGTAAAAAAACATAAGAAGATTTTTGTTTTTTACAGTCATTGGTACAGAGCTGCACCTTGAAGGGTTACGGGGTTTGAGGTTAGGCTTGTGGCCCTGTTGCTTTTGCAGTTTGTTAGCAAATCTTCAGATATCCGTTCCTGTTCTGCATCAGTCAAATTTTGGTATTTCTCTGTGTGTTTAGTCTTGTAATGCTGATTCGAATTATAATCCTTAAACACAACAATCTGCTCTCCACAAACTAAGCACCTCTGACTGAGAAGTCTATGTCATGTTAAAAACTGCATCAATCTTTGTTTTGTTTTGGGTTTTTTTAATGTCTGCTGACATCTTTTGGGGCTAGCAAACTCACATCTCTCATAAACGTTGGTTTGAACACATTTACAATGAAGCTGCATTCCCTTGCACACACGTACGTAGGTGTGTGATTTTTAAAAAAATAAGTTGTCTTCAAAATAAAAGTAAAAAAGTTGTATTGTGATTTCTTGCAAAATTGCAATAAACAGTAAGGCATTCTCTGATGGGGAGTGTATCAAAGAGTGTTTGGTGGCTGAAATGGGACAACCTACCTTATGTATAGTTATTTATGTTTCGATCTTAATTTCCCATTGACCTCACGTGGCTCGGTCAGGGACAACCAAGGGCCGGATGTGGCCTGTGGTCCATACAATGCCCAGGTCTGCTCTAAGTGGACATCCTTGTACCTTCCAATTTGTTGATTTTTTTTTTAACTGTTTTAACATATATTCAGTCCCTCACCAATACTACCAAATAGCTGTTCACACAGACATTTTTGCTAGTTTTACTCACATAATGATTGCACTGCAGACCTGATTGATGTGACAAAGAACAGAATAGCAACACTAACAGGCTGCAGTGGTCAGTACTCTGAAGAATTAAGTTAAAGAATTATCGGACTGTAATATGCTTTATTTTTATTTATTTAAACCCATTCAAATAAGCCCCAGTACTGATCATTTTTTGCCCCAAAAATTTATGAATTTATCATAAAGGTAATAAATTAATCAAAAATATGAGTTTCCAACATGCAACTTTTGTAGTTCTGGGTGGCACTAAAAAAAGAGCAAGATTTCACAGCAGAAACGTTTTCAAAACATCCACAATACATTCTCAAATTACATATCATAAATCAGTGATTACATATTGTGCTTTATATGTTTACAGTAAAATATAAAATATTTAAAGCAGTCACTATCTATAAACTGTACCTATACATTATGGTAAGCTTGTTTAAAATATGCACAAGAGAAGGACCTCAGTGAATGTACTGTACATTATTCAGACACAACATTAAAACCACTGTAAAACAAAAAGCACACTATCAAACCTCCTCCAAGGCAGCTCACTCTCTGGGCAATTTCAATTTCAATTCAATTCAATTCAATTCAATTCAATTCAATTCAAGTCAATTCAATTCAATTTTATTTATATAGCGCCAAATCACAACACAAGTCGCCTCAAGGCGCTTTATATTGTAAGGTAAAGACCCTACAGTATTTACTTTTAAGGGAATAGTTTTGTATTTTGTATATATTCATTTTGCTTTCTTTGTTCTTTTTAAATGTACTTTAAGAAGTTTGTAGTATAATAAAAATCAGATAAGGGTAGCATGACAGATGTTTACTTTGATTACACAAATATATATAAAATTGAGATCAGAGGTCAAATGTGACGTGATATTTAGAATCCCCATATAACATTCCTTATGTGCCTATACGTTGTCAATACAAACAATAGCAGTAAGAAACATAGTTTTAAATAGCTCTATACAGCATTACTATCACTTTCAGATCAATCTATTGACCTTGAAGGAGAGGTCACTGGTTAAATGTGACATGATATTTTAAATCTTTATACAGTACTTTCTATATGTTGACAATACATACCACACTTGTAAGAATAGAAAAGAAAAGAAAAGTTTTTGAAGTCATAAGGCTTTTTGTCAATTTTTGATCAATAAATGATTAAGTTGATTTTGAAGACCTTGGTTTTAATGGATTGTTAACATGACCCCACCTTACACCCCTACAAAGTTTTATCAGAATTCATTCAAAACCTTACGAGCTACCGTGTTTACAGACAGAAAGAATGACACGCGCAAAAATGCTACCAAAACATAACCTTCTTGCCAGAGGTAATAACATTAATTATCTCCTTATAGTCCTTGGGTCCAAACTAAACAATATTACAGACCAAGCACACATTCCCATAGCAACAGACACAATATTAGGTTTTAATTTTGTGGCTTAGCAATGCAGAAAATGGATGTATGAACAATGAAGGTTACATGTACACAAATTTAGAGTCCCATACTATGGCTCCCTCTGCTGGTGATAACGCACTGGAGTGACCTAGTTCATAATGATGGCTGAGAGTGGCTGAGTGGCAGCAAAGCTGGATTTAGAATTGAATTCACACTGCATGGACTGTCAGTGAGTGCTTTGTACTATTTTCCTGTGCTAGCATATTCTGTACTGAGATGCCCAAAGTGGATTTAATGGTACCAAGAAAATATTATCAACTGATAAGTACTAAAAGATGGCAGTCCAACAACGGGATGGACAAGTGTGATGTTTGTTATTATTAGATGGACTAAGCTGCACAACAGCAGCATGACTTGAACTGAAACATTCACACCTCAGACCCCAAACCTTAGGTCCCAATGTTTCACTTTTGCTTTCTCAAAGTGAAACATTTGGATCTGAGAAACAGTATTCATTATTACAAATCATTTCCTGACAGTGTAAGCTAAAAGCTAAATAGACAGCTTTTGTAAACATTTTTGTTTTGATTTTCTTTACATTTTTATACTACCTTTAAACATTTGCATATTTCCTATTTGCCTGCAGCATGTGAGATGAAGAGCATGTAGAAAGGCATGTAATGATGATGCTAATAAACCTTTGTTACTTTGATGGGAACAGCTCATCCTCATCGAGTGTGTGTGCAACATTAATCCTTTTTGACATGAATCAGCTCAGATGTCCCTCACAGAATCATGGTGGATATCACTCTCTGTTAGTCTCTCATGTCATTAAAGCACTATGCATGTGCAAGTTTAAGTTTAATGTCATTATTGCAGGTACCTGCATCACTGCCTTTGGCACACAGCCAGCATTAATTTATCACCGAACACAATGCAACCACTGTTAGTGTTGTGGCTGCAGGACACCAGTTGTACCAAACACTGATCCTGAAACTGGAAAGGCTAGATTAGTCACACATGTTAGGGCTGCAATTGAATTAATTTGTTGGGTAGTTATTAAGGTTTTTGTTTTTTTTTAATGTATAGACATTAATAATCTCATCCAGCTTGTAGGCATGACATGCTACATGATAATTACACTTTAATTCACTTCAATGTAGATAAATTATAGTCTAACTTAGAGCTTTAGTGAATAATCTATTGACAGCACTGCTTCCCAAAGCTCTTGCTTTCCCTTTAGCAAGCCCATCACCAAACACCTGTATGGAAGAATGAAAGGACCACATGCTTGTATGTTGGGATATGTACACTTCTTTAATATATGTTTTATCCAAAATGTGAAGCAATATGTAACTTTGTGTTTTGAAATGGCTATACAAATAATGTTATTATTATTTTTCAGTTTAATTCAGTTTTATTTATATTGTGCCAATTCACAACAACAGTCACCTCAAGGCACTTTATAATATAAGGTAAACACTCTACAATATTGAAGAGAAAACCCTAACAATCAGCAAAACATGAGCAAGCACTTTGCAACTGTGGGAGGGAAAACTCCCTTTTAACAGGAAGAAACCTCTGGCAGAGCCAGGCTCAGGGGGAAGCAGTCATCTGCCATGACCAGCTGGGGGTGAGGGGAAAGAGGAGAGAGCACAGGGAGACAAGAAAAAAGACACATTGAGTGAGAGAGAGCCAGGTTTGAATAATTACTAATGATTAAATGTAATAGTGGTGTATAAACACATGGAAAAAAGAGATGAGTGGCGAAGAAACGCTCAGTGCATCATGGAAAGCCTCCCAGCAGCCTAAGCTGCTGTGTAACTAAGGGATGGTTCAGGGTCACCTGATCCAGCCCTAACTATAAACTTTATCAAGCTTTAATTATTATAGTGTTGTGGCTACAGGACACCAGATGTACCAAACAGCACTGGTAGTGCTCATCCTCAAAAAGACAGATTAGTTATACTATTTAAATTTCTTTATGAAAATTTGTAGGGCTGTACCTGAATATTTGGTATTATTCACTTTTCAATTATAAGATATATGTATAAGTTACTTTTTTTTTCTTTTTACATGTATAAATATACATTATCTCGTCCAGCTAGTTTGCTGGCATCCCTTTCATGCACAGTGCAGTCATTGTTCATTTCACCTCATTGTAGCTAACTTAGTTTATCTTAGATTCAGCACCAAAAATAGATGGACAGCAATGCTTTGCAAGAAAGTCTTGCTCTACGAGGGCATTCAGATCTCTCTCTCTCTAGGATTAGCGACAGCAGCTGTGCACCCTGTAAGAGTAAAAAATCTCTTCTGTTTGTGATCACACCTTGCTTCTAATAAACCCACTGGAGGGAGTAATTTTAGCTTAGATTTAGTGGCCTGTGTACTTCACTGCTTTGCAACAAAGGCTTGCTCTCCCCAGGCAGACATTCCTCTCTCTGATCAGATAAGTAGGTGAGGGAGCAGAAAGAAAGAGTGAAGGTACCAAGTGTGACCAATTTATATGTACATTTTGCCAAAATCACATCAGTCCTCCGACCCCACCCCACACTCACCAATTTTGAATTTGTTATGTTGGTCATTACTAAAACTCAGAAGATGAAAAAGTGGTAATTTGAGCTCAAAATATTAAAAGAGTTCTAACTAATAAGTCCAAAAATTTACTGTGTTCTGTGGAAAGCTAAATTCTTGTTTCTCTTAGTCCTCATCAGCAAATGAATTTCTTTCATCAGCTGTTTTCTTGAACACAAATGAACTGTAAGCATAGAATAAGGCAACATTTGATCATCAGTTCCAAAAGTCAGAATGGTATAGTTCCGATTTCGATGTATCTTTAATGTCTCTTTGGATCATACTACCTTTGTACTCTTAACCTTCATTGGACAGATTCAGGGAAACAAAGTCTTAAACAAAACAGTGGGGAAACTGAAACTATCAAGAATTTCTGATCAGGAGAATAGACTGAATATTCCATATGCTAGTGACTGTCACTACACAGCTGAGGCAAGTCCAAAAGTCCAGTGAACCTTAAACTGAGGCTGCTTCCCAGGTAAAGAATGAGCTGCTAGTCTCAATGCTAGTTTTCTGTCACAAGAACTGGACTGAACTGGCTTCAATAGAGAGACGTGAAAGACATTGTGAATCTTCATGTTTCTGGGGAGCTTCAGGCAGACAGTGACTGGGTTGATGAGTGAATCGGTCTCAAAGGTGAATCGGGCCAATATAATTTGGAGACAGTTTTTTGGATTCAGTTCTTAATAGAATATTTTTGGAAGATAACCAAATTTCCTGACCTGGAGTGTAGTCAGGGGCTGGGGTCAGGTGGCAATCAGCCAGCCGCTTGTTCTGTAGGGAGAGAGCAAGGTCTTTGCGGAACACCTCCCCAAGATCGTGGTATTTGGGGGGTACAGAGGAAAGATCAGCGATGGCCAATCGCCATCACTGATCGGAGATCAGGGGACTCCATCTTCACCTGCAGAGAGGGCTTGCTGGGGGAGAAGCAGACTGCAAACATACCTCATTACACCTCTTGATGCATGCTCAATAATCCAGGTAAAAGAATCCCAAAAAGTTGAATCTGTTCATCTGGACGTAGCGTTTTTTAGTGGGAGAAACTGTTTATAAGGCTGGGGAAGCCTGCAGTCATCTGAGACTGAAGAAGTTACCAGGAGGTGACGAAACGTTTCTCCCACTAAAAAACGCTACGTCCAGATGAACAGATTCAACTTTTTGGGATACCTCATGACAGTGTGGACTCCAACCAGTTATTTTCTGGTGAGTCTAGTCAACAGAAGTATTGTGGAGGTAGCCAGGGAAAACCTAACTTAGCTTATCAAGACATTTTGGACAATTTCGTGCTCCCAACTTTGTGGGAACTTCCTGTTCCAACGTGACTGCGCACCAGTGCACAAAGCAAGGTCCATAAAGACATGGATAAGCAGGTTTGGTGTGGAAGAACTTGATTGGCCTGGCATCTGGACAGAGGAGATCAAGGTGAGTTTGCACATAAACAACAGATAACTAGTAATCACGAACAACAAGGGATCCAAGCTTGAATACCGCATCAGAATCAGAATACTTTATTAATCACAGAAATTATGTGGTCACAGTTGCTCCAGGACAGTAAGAACAGTAATTAACAAGTTAAAATATCAATATTGAATAATACAATATATTAAAAAATTACAAAATATTACAAATAGCTCTAATAATACAAATAACTCTAATATATAAATATCACAATATATTACACAAAATTGAATATAGATAAAGTTGAATTGAGGTGCCCCTCTTATCATACTGCCTTTATTTTTATTAAGGGTGTACAGTTGTTGCAGTGTATACGTGTGCTTTAGATGGAGGAGTTGTACAGAGAGATAACAACAGGCAGGAATGATTTCCTGTGTTGTTCAGTGATGCATTTGGGTAATCTCAGTCTCTCACTGAACGTGCTCCTATGACTGGCCAGCACGTCATGGAGTGGGTGGGAGGTATTGTCCAGCATTGTCCTTAACT
>VUQS01055893.1:3287-42084 GCA_015108495.1 Heterochromis multidens | reverse complement strand
CTGCTGATTGGCATTCTCAATTCCCTGGATATCTTTTTATATCCTTTTCCTGTTTTATAAAGTTCAACTATCTTCTCCTGCAGATCCTTTGATAATTCTTTTGCCTTCCCCATGGCTCAGAATCCAACATCATCAGTGCAGCACTGAATGAAACATGCAGCGGTCTGTCTGGAGCCCAGAAACTCACTGACTTTTTATACACACACACTAATTACAAGCAAACAGATCACAGCTGAGGATGGTTACCTTTAGTAGTCATTTAAACCTGTGTGTGTGTGTGTGTGTGTGTGTGTGTGTGTGTTATCATGCTAAAACGTCCAGGATATGTAAACTTCTGATCAGGGTCATTTGGATAGTTTCTGTTGTCATTATGATTTAAAAAGTGCAAACACAATTGTTTGATAATAAATGTCTTCACCCAACCACTAACCATGAGTGAAAGAAAAGTTTTTGTATTATCATTCATATTCTCTGAAAAATGGCCAAACAAATCACAAATTCAGCCAGGGTATGTAAACTTATGGTTGCAACTGTATCAAGTATCAATTTATATACCTACAGTTGACTAGTAGCTTCACTAATGCAAGTATTTAGATATATTTCTGATATGATAATATGAAAAAATGAAAGACAAGGTTAATTCTACTCCACTGATTCTCCACCGTTATGTTTCACACAACTTATAGATTTGAAATGATTTAGAGTTGGCGACACAGTTAGAGTTTGACTACCTACTGGGATAGCAAAGGGGTTGAAACAGTAGGCAGAGATGTGAGGTAGGGTAGCAGTGGCACTGAAATGTCAGAGAAATCAATGGGAAATTTGCTGCCAAATTGGGAGGGTGTGTTTGGTATATAATTTGAGGAAGGAGTTTGGGGGTCAGGTCAATGACATGGTCTTCTTGTCATGTCCCGGACCATTCCTTAGCAGTTTTTGCTGTGTGGCAGGATGCTTTCCATAGCAGACAACTGCTACATGGATTTGCTGTGCAATTTGGAAAGCTCTGACAGATGGTACTAGGCAGTGAGGGGGGTCAAATGCTGTTGTTGATGTATGACAAGCACTTTGGTTAAATTGATGCTATCACATTTCATTGTGTGTGATTTACTAGATTGTATGTCTAGTTTTTGAATAACATATTTTACCTGAATAGCAAACTCCACCTTGAACCTTTAACCTTTAACTCTTTTGTCACTTGAAATCAATACAGCATAAGCATTGATTGGGAATATCCATCAGAGTGAGGTCAGTTTCACCTCCCTACCTAACGTTAAAGGGAAGTGAATTTTAAAATACCACATTGCATATTAGCCTGAGCACAGTTAAAGAAGACTACTGTGGGATGGACTGTACATAAACACAGGACAGCATATAGTAATTTTTCCTGACTTTAATTGAGACAGTGAGGCACAGAGCATCCTCAAGGCCAGTGGGGATAATGGAGATACACTGCCCAGGAGAAAATTTAAGAATGCATCTCAAGGCTACTCATATGTCACAAATCTGACAAGAGGGGGACTGCACAGATATTTGAGTTGTTTAATGAAAGGGTATGGTGTAGTGTTTGATTTGGGGAACAGAGACATACACAGTGCGACGTTGATGTAGTGCATTATCCAATGTGAGGTTGTCTCACCTGCACTCACACTAAATCAGTATCGATGGAGGAGGGGACAGTCCATGACATCTTGGCTGTGTGTCCTCCACCATTGTTGTCAAGCTGACTGCACCATCTGTCACTGTAGAATACACTAGTACAGCTCAGTGACAGAAACACTGTTGCATGTCACCACCACATCTTCTTTGCTTTTGCTCCGTTTCATTTTATTTCTTTAGACCCAAAGCTTCAACATATTTGACACTAAACAAAGTGCACAACCCTTTCCAGAAACCGTGACTAAGCCTTAAACTTTGCTAGTTACGCTAACACTTTAATGAGGCAGATTATTTTGGTTCGTTGAAATGTCAAAGCATGAAGAGGGACAAGCCCATTTACATGTCCCATGCCCTGGCAAGGTAAGTATCCTTGGCTTTAACTTGACAGGGTCAGCCTGCTTTGGCATTGTCTTCTCTTGGGACATCATTAAATTTCTGTTTCCAGCACCTGAGCCTCTTTTAGGAATCTGATCACGTTCCTCCCCATCTCCCTCAGCTATAATGTGATGTCCTCTTTCCATGTCCTGGCTCAATTTTTAAAACATAAAGTTTCTTCATACTCCCAAGACTGGTCACTTTTTATTCAACCATCATGGAACTCAGGCTGTGTTGGAAGGCCAGCTGAGCAGACCTTTTAAAATCCTTCTTGGCCTAGTTTGTGCCAGCCTAAGGACAGCTGGATTAAAAATCATCACAATGAAGTACTGTGCCCCACAAAGCCAGCCGACAAAAAAGAGACTTTGCTGTGTTTTAATAGACAAGGTCAGTCTGGACCTGTTCTGAAAATTATAGCTATTAAACAATATGTGTTATGGCTATGCACTGTCGTGTTATACATGAATCAAGAGAAGTGTTAAAAAGTGAGCCAGCCACCATTACTGTGTTGGTGCTTCTCTACAATGCATGCCATTTTAAGAAGTGTTCCTTTTTTTATCTTATTTTCTATGTACACCACTTTTGACACTAAATTTTAGGCTGTTGGGAAGATCTGTGCAGTTCTCAGCTACTCATTCAATTTTTTTTTTTTTAGATATTCATAGTGCACTTTATTATATTCAGTAAGAACTGTATCTATTTTACACCCTTGCCTATGACCAATTTAGAATCAATTACTGTAACATGCATGTCTTTGGACTGTTTGGAGGAGGCAGAAGTCTCTGGAAGCAACCCACACACAGGGAGAAACAGAAAAAGGTGTCATGGTTCTGGGTATTTGACCTGGTGTTTTGAGTTGGGACTGTCAAGTTCTGTTATTTAACATTTTCTGTTTGACTCTTAGTTTCTTTATTATTTATGGTATTTTGGGTTTTGTATTTTTTCAGCAGATATCTCTGGGTTGGGTTTCTTATGTTATATTCTCAGGCTTTCTTAGTTTTAGTTTTCTAGGTTATGTTTCATGGTTTGTTCATATTCCTTGTTTCACGTTATCCATGCATCCCCATGTTCCTCATTGTCAAGTCTCCGTCTCTGTGTTTGGTGTTCTCATGTTTTGACTATTTCCTGTTTTATTTTGGTAGCCTGTGTCTTCCATGTCTAGTATTTATTTACTTCCCCATGTCTCGTTATCAGATTTAGTTCAGCTGTGTGTAGTTACCCAGGTGTCTCCACTCTGCCCTCATCTCCTCTTGTGTATTTAAACTCTCAGTTTGCTTGTGTTCTTTGTCGTGTCCTCCCTCATGGTTTTGTGTATGATCCTGCTCTGTGTTTCCCTAGTTTTTGGATTCCTTGTTTCTAGCCAGCCTTTGTTTTGTATTTTGTTGAGTGTGGCATTAAAGCTGTTTTTGAGTTAATTTCCTCTCTCCCGTGTCCTGCATTTGGGTCCACATCCTCCCTGCCACATATGATAAAAGGCCTCTAGCTGACCAGACCAGGAGATTCCAACCAGAAACCTTCGTGCTGTGAGGTGACAGTGCTAACCAACTGTACCATCGCCCCAAATACACAAGCCTCAAAAGTGCCCCTGTCTGGGACCATATATTTTACAGTATATGGTTCCCTGAGTGTGCAGAGGACCAAGATGTTTCCTAGATGTGGGTTAAGAATAGTATGAGAGAAGCTTTTGTTTCTAATACTAACATCATGAAAGGTTTTGGCTGATAATAGTCAATTGTAACCCAGCATTGTTGAACAAAAATGTATTCCTTAATGCTACTCACAAAAAATGTCTGCAAAAGAATGAAGAAATAGTTTAGTTATCAAAAAATAAAGCTACTATTTGTGGTGAAACAAGTAAAGTCAGCTAAGTTAACTTACTCAGTCAAACTAACTGTGGTGTCAGTGGGAAGCATAACAGTCGCTGCCCTAACTAGGACAACGTTGGCAACCACAAATGTTAGCAACATACAATTAATAAGGTGGCCAGCTCCAACTGCCGCCACTGTTGCTATGATTTGTGGACCACATAAATTTGTTCTATTAATGTGTATATATTTTACTTACTAATTGTGTGTTATACCAAAGGTATGCCATATCGCTCAAAGTCAAGCCACAAGTAACTTGAATGTATTTATTTTACTTCTACTTCTAAGAGATAAGATAAATATCTTAAACATATTCATACTGTATTTTGTACCACTGTTTTCATCTGTAATCTTTGGCAGGTCAAAACTAAAATAGACACACAAAGTTACACACAGATTGGTCATCACACATACAAACAGCAGAAAGTCCAAGGCATTGATCTGGCCTTCAAACCCCCTTGGTCGCAATCAGATCAATGCACCACAACAAACCTGATCGACACACACACACACACACACACACACACACACTCATACAAGGTCAGTACCAAGTATATGCTAAAAATTAAAAATAAATATAGAAAAAGCAAGCATATTTATCTACCAAGCTGTGAGTTTACATACTGATAGAGTTGAAACTCAGGTAAGATTTTCTACTAAGTCGTGGCTCTCAAGCTGAATGCTGACTGCCCAAATGCAGTGCAAAGAAAGGGCAGTCATTCATTCAAATCAATGTTTTCATTTTATGGCACCAATTCACAACAATAGCCATGACAGGGCAATTTATGTTGAAAGATAAAAACCAAAAAGCCTTTAGTACGATGTCTAATTTCAGATATTCTGTATCTCTCTCAAATTAAGTAAACAAAGGTGCTTAATGAGGAAGCTGGAGGGTAAAGCCATTAAAAATGTTATACACAATACTTTAATTTGATTATAGACAAAAATGCTAGCTTTTCTTCATACACTAACTTACAGGTTATTTCATTTGTTTTCCATGTAAAAATGTGTGTAATAATGACATTTAGCCTTTACAGGGAGCTATGTTGGGTTATGTCAGGTTGCCAGGCAACAAGTAGATGTTTTTTGTTTTTTTTTTGTTTTGGGGCCAAGAGCAGTGACTTTCTGGAGTCTCTGCTGCTTTGGGAGCTGTTTCTACTAGTTTCTAGTCATTATGCTAAACTCTTTACTGGCTCCAACTTCATGTTGAACAGACAGATGAGAGCATCAATATTCACATATAAATGTATTTTCCAAAATGTTGAACTTTTAAAGAGTTATTATAGCCATCAATCAGCACACAATTAAATAAAAAATGCTGAGCCTATGCTTTGGACAGGCAGATCTATCACAGTTGTTGACAATTCCCATGACAACATGGTACATATGCAATATCATTCAGGCTGGATAAATTGATTAGGTGTGATGGCTCAGCACTTCCTATGTGGCGTCTTTTTTTTTTTTTTGCAGCAGTACTGCTGGGCTTTATTGACCTTGACCAGACCCGAGGTGAAAAGCATCAAGATTTATTTTCCATTTTAAGCATTTATATGGTACAGTTATTCAGGGGAACTTTCCAAAGGACACTTGAGCCTTAATTCCAGCTGTCAGTCATCTGACCCATTGTCACTGACACATCAAAGTCAAGGGGTAAGCTAAGTGCATCCTGTGATTTTTCCCTCCCATTTAACAAAAACAGCTTGAAGAGCCAAAACTTAAGTGTATGTATGTGTTTGTGTCCACATGTGAGTCTGTGTTTTCATAGTTTTTCTCAAGTTCATCTACAAGAATGATTTGTCTTTTCATTCTTGTGTGTGTTCTACATGTCAGATGTTTGATATAATCTCTGTTTCTGTAGCAGAAACGGAGATTATATCTAATGTTGGGCATTCTAAATGTACTACTATCATCACTATTGCGGGATTCAGAATCTAAGAGAAAAACTAACCTGCCAGCAAAACAGTCATTTAAGAAAAGTCATTACAAAAATACAGTGAACAAGAGTCACAGGGTGCATTCAACTGACAATGTTACAACGCTGGCTCAGCGAAGTAGACTTCATTTCAAAGGCTGGTATTGTGATGTCTTCCGTTGGTTAGTGAAGTGTCATTGCCTCAAGCTAAGCGTTTCCACAGTTGTCATCTTTTGAAAATAGGCATCACAGGACATTAGCCAATGAGCGTAACCTGGTTTATTCTTTTTTTTTCAGTCTAATAATTTACCAAATGAACTTCATGTTTGATTAAAATCAGTCAGTGAGACCATAAACCCACCAAGAACATGTTTATTGAGGTCATAGAGAAGGGAAGCTGAGGGCATTTTCCCTACAGACTTGCATACAGCTGTAAGTCTTTTTTGCAATCATCCACCCGATTTGTGCCTTTTCATTCTTTGTTTGAAATGCTCACAGTAGCTTCTAGAATTAAATTTACCCTAAAATTTACTCTAAACAATAACAAAAGGTTTCGTTCTTGTGCCCTTGTTAAACCTGAAGTAGGTAGAAAAAAACCCACCAGAATTTGAAAATAGACAATCCCCCTGCTGTAATTCTTCCTTCTCCATTCTAAGGACATCCAGCTAGATGAGCACAGTCATATCAATGCATTCTCAGCTGAGGCTGTCACATAACACCATTTTGTCTTATGCTGCCTTTGTAGAGACCTACAAAGTCTGTATAAGGAGGTTGGAAGGGTGGGAGTGGCATAGGTTTATCTGTCAGGACCCCCATGAAGACCTGCTTTGACTTTTTTTTTTCTATCACTATTTGGTTTTGTTTTCACTGTCATTTTATTTTTACTTTCATGCATGTTAGGTCTAGGTATCGCACACTGCTGCCAAAGAACTCCTTGTGTATAACTGAAACATGCCAGTGGTTTTGACAAAATAGCTTTCTTTTTTATTTTATGGTCTAGTCATATGCAGCATATCATATATGCTAAAAATACCTCATTGATTACCTTTGACTTTTAATGGCTGGGAAAGCCTGCTGTACCTGTGCTTAATCCAACTGCACCACCATTTCTTACTTTATATGTAGACTTTTTTTTTTCTTTTTATGCTACTCAACTTAATCTGGTCTGAAATAAAATAGCCCTGCATCAGGGGCTATTTTTTAAAGCCTGAAAACAGAGCCCAGGAGGAGAGCCCAGTGTCTTGTTCTTTCTCAGGCCGTCTACAATTTTCCAAAAGGTTTATATGAATCTATTTTGTGGAATGACACCAAAGGCATGTTGCCAGCCTTACTTGAGTACTACCCTTTTCCTATCGAAGGAACATTACGTTCTTTCGATACTGTTTTGTAGTATATAAATCAGTTTATCCTACCCCCAGGTTCCCAGCATTTCTTTTGGTCTTCAAACCCTGCCAAGATAAGATTTTGTGCTCGATTTTGTCTCCTTTTGAAAGGATTATTCCAGACAAAATGCTACAGGGATGCTTAGATAATTGTTTTAGCTGATGTGTAACTCTGTTGTATCTAGGGCCATCTGCTGTGTTAAAACAGCAACTACTGACCACAGATATGGTTCACTGCTACATTTCTCATCTCATGATCTGACTGATGTCCTCTGATATTGTTGTCAGATTCTCCGATTTGTGTTTAGTTCATTCTACTTGTGTACTGGAACATTATTAAAAGGGACTGAATCTGGGAGTGTATTTGTTCTCTTACTGAATTGTACTTGTGATCCTGTGGGGATTTATCATTTGAGCTAAGGGCCGATAATTATAAAAACAAAAGCTGTATCAGCAGTGGCAGCTTTTTAATTTCTCATCAGTTTGGGCGCTGAGATATTCTAGCAGGCCTTTGAGAGGTCTAATGACTATGTGCTAATTAGAAAGCAGGCAGGATGTGAAAGAGCAGGTACAACTGAAGGAGAAGTACTATGGACACAGAGGGACTGCAGGGCTCTGAGAAAAGGTCATGCGAGGCAGCTGTGTGACCACTGTGAAGGATAGTACATGACATGAGGACAAAGCCACTGACCCAACACTCTCAGAGCATCCTGACACGCCATGCTCTGCTTAACACACCTTTCATAAGACACACCTGCTATTTGACCTGGTTTAGCAAAAAATAACCGTTTTGAAAAGATTTATTAAAGTTAAAAATACATTTCCTGTCTGTTTCGACCGCCTTCATTGCAATGAGAAGCAATATTTAGAGAACTTGAAACTTCGTTACATAGCACAATGCGATACCATTTTATGTACTGTATGCAGTAAAAAGCGCATTTAATTTTAAACACTAATCTACAGCTGCTAGACTCCATTTAAGTGCTGGTGGGCTCAGTGGAAATCAAACCAATAATTCTGGAAGTGCACCCACTGAGCTGTACATGATGTTGTTTGATTCTACTGCGACAATGAGGAACGCAAAAGGGTGGGATGTTTATTATCCATGGGGATACAGAATGTCAAGATTAGAAAGCATTTGGTGATTTCATTAATGAGTTTTGTTGCATTGAGTGATCACAGTCATGGTCTCCACCGTCAACAATGCTGGAAAATATAATTACTCTGAAAGTAATTATTTGTGCTTTGTTTGGAGGATGACTTTGGAAAGATAATGGTTGCCTGATGGTGGTTGATGCCCTTGCCTCAAGTTTTGACAGTTGACCACTGAAGAAGGCTCTAATACTATGCCAGTATTTATTTTACAACGGCATGCAAATACAGCATTTTTGTTTATAAATCAAGTTTTGTAACCAGCACATTATTTAAACTAGCTTTCTGAGCAGTTATTCTTCCAGACTGAGAGAGAAGCAAATTGATTTTTATGGAAATTTCTCATGGGACTGGAGCAAAAGTGCAGCTTCGTGTGGTTCACTGAGCAAACAGCAACTTTTCTTCCATTTTGGGTGAATTCATATTTAAACATCTGTTAAGGTTTGAAAAGGACTTCTCGCATAAAAAGGACAAAAGTAATCCCCAACTGAAAGTTGGATTTGTAAAGAAATATGATTTAAAATTATACTACATCTGATGCACATCATTTTCCATTCTTTTTTAAAAGAGCATAAATGAAATGTGCAAAATGACCTCTATGCTTCAGGACCCTGGGGTAATATTTCTCATAGTAGGGGCATTTCCAGGTTTATTTCCAGATGACATAGGGGGTGAACAAGAACCAGGCGGTTATTATTACAAATAAACACCAAACCAATCGACTTGAGCACTGAGTTATATTGCATGCATTAGGAGACTGGGCCTCCCCATAACAGTATGGCAGCCACATTAAAAAAGATGTTGTAGCTAACAAAATGCAGTCTGAGAGCTGAACTCCTCAATGGGCAGTTAACTTTCTTGGAAGGACAGTAGTACCCCAGCTCACCTCTCCCTTTAGCCACACATTTGCCCACATCTGTTTCTCCGTGAACACAACATTATCACTAACCAATGACCAGCCTTTTAGAGTGAGACACTTATCCTTACACCAACCAAAATCTAAATAGTCATCTCTGCTATGGCTAACCATGACCATTACTTCAGTGAGCTATAGGAAACTTGAAATTATTGGGAGAAGAACACAATTTGAGAACACAACATTGCTAGGAGAGACAAAATAAATGTTTATGCAGCATCATAACCACCAGTATTAGAATGAACACCTAGCTAAGCAGTATATCATAACAAACAAATAGTAGCCCTAAATCAAGACTTTTTTCTTTCTTTTTTTTTTTCAAATATTCTCTTCTTAAAACTGTATTGAAGCAAGAAACAGAGTAGGTGTCTGTGTGTTGAGAAATGACAAAACATCATACTGAGTACTCAGCTGATGGGTTATCTAACATGACAAGAGGACACCAAAGTCTATGCAGGTCAGCTCTGCTCAAGACTCATATAGTTTCTTTCCTCATGCTGGATCATAACTGTTGTGTTGGGTGGTTTCTCTGATATGCATCACACACTGAGCAGCACATATCCTCATCATCCTCTCACCCCAGCCTTTCTGTATTCCCCTCCTTCCTTGTGTGTCTCTATTGCTGTGTTCATGTAAGGATTATGTGCTGGCAAGACTAAAGACCCAAACTGGGATCTAAAGATTCTTCTTCCTGTCGCAGGATGACATGGCATTAACAATACTTGGAATGTGACGATTTTGTTGAGGTAACATACTGTACAGGGCTGTTTGCCTTTTATTTCTGCTGTATCATGTTTTCGGGACAACATGTTACTATGGTAGTTGTTTGGTTTTTTTTGACCTTCACATTTTGTGGTGGAAAAGTATGATTCTTATTTGCTACTGTTTAATGTTGATCATTTGTATTGGATGTGGTGGATGTGATAAATGCATTAAAATTCTTTCAGCATTCAGTCTGGACCGATTATAAACTTTTACAAAATCTACCTGGAGGGGTTATGTACTGCATGTTCATTTCATTTCATGTTGTTTGATGTGCTAATTTAATTTTCTTCTAAGCTTTCTGGACTTGCAGTCCAAATAAATTAAATGCTGCTGTGAAGATCTAATAGTGTTTTGTCCTTACTCTAGGTTGGTCATGTTTTATTTCTGAGATTTGCTTTGAAATGTATTATTATGTACCTAATGCAGGACAAAGGATACTGATTTGCGTAAATTATAAATGAGCGTGAAAACAAAAGTGTCCATGTGCTCTTTTTCTCTTCCTTGCATTAAAATGAAAACCCATCATCTTATTGTAGATACATTCATTAATCTGAATCAAATTAGCCTTTAGGGTCAGCTACAATTTAATAGTACTGCTTTTTCATTCTGTTTATTATAAGAGGGATGGTTCAAGTGTGTATGCCTGTCCTTCAGTTTAAAGTGAAATGGGGCTTGGGTGAATGGTAGAATTCAAGAGTTCAGTGTTAGACAGTATGGTTAGATTTTTCATTGCTATATCTCTACATGTCCTTACCTCTTACTCTGGGTCCACTTATAAACATGTTGAACACAACGCCAATATGTTTCTTTGTTAACATACAGCAAGGATGAATAGCATTGGTTCAATAAGAGTATCAATATGGAAACTGTACTTTCCCTGTTTGGAAATTAGCAATAGCTATAAACTTATGTGCAGTACATCAGTTTCATGTTTTATATCTGAACTATGTTAAACTGCACTGTCCCTTTTAAATAAAGAATTATATATATAATGTTAGTTTATCCCATATAGTATAAACAGACTAGAGATGTAAAAATATATGAATAGAATAATACAATAAATATATTTACTATCTCAAGTTGGAAAGGCAAGGCAATATACAGTAATAATAATAATGTATGCAGTAAAATTGTGGCCTGCTAGCAAAATTATGTAAATGTAAATGTTTTTGCAGTGCAGCATACACCAATCAGCTAAACATCAAAATCCCTGATAGGCAGTGTTATGATCGTTATTCAAACAAGTAATGTATTACACATTACTGGTTAATTTAACAAAAAGTAATGCTTTACATTATTTAATTACTCCCTGTAAAAAATAAATCATTACACTACTTCTTACATTACTTTTGTCATACTCTATAACATGGTGAAAGATCCATTGTCACATAATTACCAGTTAACAATCTAAACTTAGGCTGCTCTCTCACACACTGACAGAAATCCCAATCCTAATGAGGACATATACCAGATACTTCTTTTAGTGAATTGGAGGCTACAGTGCTACAAGCCTGACTGCTCAAAACTGCTTTTGTTACCTGCTGAAGGTCAAACTTTACCTGTTTGGGTGGGTAACTTCTTCAGTCTCTGAAGACTGAAGAAGTTACCAGTTGGTAAACGAAACGTTTCTCCCACTAAAAAACGCCACGTCCAGATGAACAGATTCAACTTTTTGGGATAGCATCACACAGTTTTGTCAGCTGTACATCCATGATGAGAATCTCCTGTTCCCATTTTCTCAAAAGTGCTTCACTGAATTGAGATCTGGTGACTGTGGCGGCCATTTAAGTACAATGAACTCGCTGTCATTTTTCAAGAAACTGGTTTGACATGATTTGAGCTTTGTAATATGGGTATAATGTGATCATAAAGGGATGGACACGGTCAGAAACAATGTGGTGTTTAAACAGTGCTCAGCTGGTACTAAGGGGCTCAGTGTGTGTGCCAAGAAAATATCCCCCACACCATTACACCACCAACACCAGGTTGAACCGCTGATACAAGGCAGGGTGGATCCAGGCTTTCATGCTGTTTAAACAAAGTTCTGCCCCTACCATTCAAGTGTTGTGGCAGAAATCTACACTCTTCAGACATGCCTAAATGCTTTGTGCTGCTACCATGTGATGCTATAGCTGATTAGATATTTACAATAATGAGCAGATGAACAGGTATACCTAATGAAGTGGCTGGCGAGTGTATCCATCCATCTGTCCATCTATCCATCGTCAAGAATGTTTGCATTGCATTACATTGTAAAACAGATTATTGGTGTGCTTCATAAAATTTAATTTATAAATTACCGTAATTTATAAGTTTAATTCTTACCATAAATTGATAGACATGCAACGCAGAAAGTTATTTCTGCTTGACAATTGGCTGCATTTTTAAAACTTATGTACAGTGTGCATGACTCTCAGAGAAAATAAATCACCTTTACTGGCTTCTACAGCTGAAACAGTACTGAATTGATTCTCAGCATGCCCACACTAAGTAATCCTGTTTGTGTAGCCTTCCATGCTTATTGCTGCAGTGATTCTTTGGCACTGAGAGAAATTAAATGAAATGAAAAAGAAAAGGGAGATTTTTAGGAGCTGTTCCATTTTAAGGTGATACAATTCAAAGCTGAGAATATTCACCTGCAGCAAGCAAACAAAGACTCCTAGATAAGAGATGAAAAGCAGATGCCTTAACTACACTCCTCTAGCTCAGCTTCTCCAGAAATGCAAACTCTATTTTGTTGAAAAGCTTAAATTAAGTTCCTTTTCAGGTCTCATTAGCCTGCTGAGAACATGTTTGTTTTGATGTCGCCTTTCGTTTTTATTTATTTTTGTTACCTGTGCAAATATAAACAGTGGTGTTACCTCAACATTTTATACAAACCAAAGGCATCAAATGCAGCCTGGGCTCACTTTGTGTTTTAATTTCTTTTTCTTTATTATTCAAAGCAACAAGGGAATAATAGCACTGTCACCTTTTTCTGGAGGTGATGAGCTCATTGTGTGTGTACACCTGTGGTAGGGCATAATGATGTATAAACTATTAGAGCCATGTATTGTTCTCAACACTGATGACAGACAGGACATACTTTATCAGATGTTTGCTCTATTCCCCTGCTGCTTTTGATTCTAGCTTCAGTGTGTGATTACTCGCACACCACAAATACAAAAGAAGACAGCCAGAGAATGACTTATTAGCCATCCATTTGGGAATGACGACATGATATCAGTGCCTTTCAGAACTCACTGCTCTTTTATGTTGTGACTAGGCTTTAGTTACGTAGTTAAGTTAATTGAGTTGGTTCAAGTAAAAGAAACTTGAATGGGAATGCAAATATATCTGGTTTGGGTGGATGTGCTGAAATGAGTAATACTCTTTCACAAGTACAACAAAAGACTCAATAAAATTAATATTTAATAAAATGGATTTTGCAGAATCACAATGACAAGAAATTCTTTCAGCTCTCTCATCAAATCCAAAAAAATGAACCTCAGGCAAGTTATTGATTTAGGTAAGTCCTTAACTCCTCTTTCCTCCACAAGGCCAGCTTCCTGATTCCAGCTCCCCTGAGTGGATGACTCTCCAACATGGTGAGTGAGTGGATCCGGTAGGTATTCTGGTAAGGGATCCAATAAGCACACCAACAGGATGTTTTGCATGGAAGGAGAGGAGGTAACAAAACATGGTTTCCAATAACACAAGATGAACAAATACTTTAGCGCTGAATGATAACTGGCCTGAACAATCTACCACACTGTGTAGATCAATAATCTGGCAAAGAGTGGAGAGATGAGCCAGGGTTAAGTGCAGTGGGTGACTGGCAATGGGAATCAGGTGTGCCAGCCTGAACCTCCAGTGACCACGCCCACTCCAGAAACAAGGTAACTCACACATACACACTCATACCAAAGAGACAAAGAGGAAAAGAGAGGCAAATAAAAAGAGGAGAAAGCTAGAAGGTGGATCCACCCCACACTAAGGTTCAAAAGAGTTATCTTCAAAGTTTCACCTTTAGTAGCAATATAAAATGCCACTAAAATTCAAAACAAAATGGCTATGAAGTAGCTGGCATGTGTGCTACCAAATATATATAAGAGAAGCAGAGTGTGATTACAACGTTCTGTCACTTTGCCCATAAAAACCAAAACTTTACCTTATTATAATTTCCTTCAGTCCCTCCTTCAATGTTCTTGGTCAGAACAGGACTTCCACTGAGTTAAGTCATCTACAGTTGTTATTTTTTAATCTTTATTCATTTCATTTTTGGGTGGAGTAAAACTTTCTAATGACACCTCATAAAGTTAAGAGTAATACTCTCGCCCTGTGACAGCAGTTACACTGAATTGGACAAGCAGAAGAAAGTAGCTGGATAGGTGCTTTCTCAATTCTGACATAATTTTTGCAGTTTGAGAATTTAAGATTAGGATACTCTGATTAACTCTACTCAACATTTAAAGTATGCACCAATTAATTGGGTGCAAAATTAATCAGGTGCACCAATTAATTTTATTCTTTTCAAGTAAGCTATTCAGTTGATGCCAAGTAGAAATGAAATTTGTTGTATCGATGTACCACACTCAGTGGAACCCACTGAGTAACATGGAGATTGCTTTCATGACAATGAAAAAAGCCCTACTGACTGACTTCATATAATAACAGAAACTCCTGTTTTTTTACAGTGAAGTTAAAGATACTGACAAAAGAAGTATGTGACTATGTTAAAACACTGAGTGTGGATCAGTCAGATTGTGGCTAATACCTAATGTGCTTAATTAGGTCAGTACCAGTGACAATATCTGTGCTACTCTCAAGGACACTATGTCTACAGATTGCCCTTTCATTGCATACTGAGAATTTGGTTACCAGTTTGTGTCTCTTTATTTTGGAAGTTAGAAAATAGCATCTTCTAAATCAAACAATCAAAAGAAAAAAAATTGTGAAATTTAGTTCTGTAATAAATTATTTCTGAAATTGTTTTCTGAATGGCATATTAGGCTTTAAACTGTTCAACCTTGTACTGGTATTGAAATTGACGGACTTGTTATTTTTAGGATAACATTCATTATGGCCCCTCTGCAGACCACTCTGTTCCTTCATTTGAAAAATAAAACGTGACTCATCTCGTCATAATCTTTTAAGGCTCTCCAAATTACATTACAAACAAGGTCAGAGCTTTTCAGAAATAATAAGATTTCGATAATCATTTTTAATCCCCCCACGCTGTTATACCACAAGACAAATTGCGTTGCTTATTTATTTTCCATCGGTGCTGTTTCAAATAAACAGTTTTCCTCTTATACTTCCTCAGTATGGGGATTAATGTCTCCCCACCCTCTCCATCACTCTCCCCCAAAGGTCTGTGTTGTTGAGCTGAACTCGGCTCTGTGATGAGGATGCCTGTGAGGATGCAATGTCAGACAGGAGAGACACCCCTACCCTACAATGCACTTGGGTCAAGTTCATTTAGGTGTGACCACGGGATTGGTCCCTCAGAGAGCAATTAGTGTTCACTAAAGGATCTGGGATGGTGGGAGCAGTGAGATGTCAAACAATTTCTTCACCCCTCGTCAGCTAAACGGCTGTTAGCCTCGCCTCCTAAGAGGGTGAACTGCCAGTGTTTGGTGCTTCTGTGTGACCACCACCCCCCCCAGCTGCATACGCCACAGCTGCAAGTGCTTTAAGACTCTGCTGACTATTACTTTAATCACTGTGTAATTTCATGGTAAAACAATGTGCTGCGTTAAAATCCATTCACCCGTGAAGTACTTGACAGTTTGCTGATCTAAACTATCACTCACCAGACTTTTCTTTTTCTATGCATTAAAACCTTGACAAAGAGCTGCATTTGATCTGAGCTGTAAACAATCTGCCAGCTCTTCTTTAACTGCTTCAGACTAGATGAAACTCTTCAGAAAACAAAGACATTCAGCCCTGGCATTCTCTTTTCAACACTAACAATTTATTTATCAAAGTGGAACAGGGTGATCCAGATTTATTTGTGAGATTTAATTTGCAACATTCTCACTTTAACATTATATTGTAAATCCTTGTTAATGGCTACAATCACTGCCATTAACATGTGAGAAACTCTACCTGTGATAGCACTGATTTAAAGTTTTGCCATACGATGACTTTTTGTTTTTTTTCTGAAGCAGAAAGACACCTAGTGACAGGGATTCTTTTCGTTTACCAAAAAGAACAGACCAGTTGTTATGGTTACAAGTTATAAATAGAGCAGGAGTGTAGGTGACAAGGGAACTGAGAGTTTCAGGATGAAAGATACAGATGACATCCACCCCACAATCCCTTGCTGCAGTCTGCTAACTTACAGGGAAATATCAGCACAGACTTCACCTGACAAAAAGAAACCTGCACTGCATCAATTGAAGCGTGCATATAAGTACACCTGAACAGAATCAGATGATCTGTTTTAATATCTATTATCCATTTCTCTTTGTAACTGATTCATTAGGCAAAGTGTTAATGACTGTTGTGACAGTGTAGTTTTAAAGTTCAGTCTCGAAACAAAACAAGCTGTTAGATATGGGCAGTTCCTCCTGTTCGCTTCTGATTTTTTTGGCATTTGTGTCATGCACATTGTTCTGTGCCCCAGTGCCCAGCACCAAGGGGCTCCTGATACAGCCTGTAATTAGAAGCAGCTCAAGGATTTAATGAAGAGGTGCTCACTTGATGGCAGCAGCGCTTGAGACATTGCCAGTGGCTCTGACTTCAAAGCCAGAGATATGGCTTCCCAGCAAAGGCCGGGGAAAAGCTGCGACGAGATAACAAGTCATGGCTTTCTTTTGATTTGTGGCATGCCAGGGCACTTACTATATAGTTTTGCATGCAGCAAGGGCATGCAAACAGTTGATCAGTGTGGCATTGCACTTCTGGGCAATGAGTATCATCAGCAATAGAGCCCAGTAATGATGCGAGTGGGAGGCAAGATAAGATATGCGAATTTCCTTCCCCTGCTGATTCCCAGTCTGCAACTACCAGGATCACCTCCTATCTACTGTAGAGTGCGCTGCCTTCCAGAAATACAAACTCTGGAGGAGCTTTATGATCAACCCAAAAGGTTTAGAGGAGGCGGGTGTGTCTCAAAGTAATTTTAACTCTCTTTGACAGCTGTGAACTCAAAAGAAAAAAGAAAAACACTAGGTCCTCAGGAAAAATTAAATGACATTCAAAATTTATGAATAAATATTAATGAAAGTTTTTAGGATATACTTTTACTGTGTGCTTGTATGTTAGGTAAGTATTGGTTATGTGTGGTGTTAATTATAATATTCATAGTGTTGTGTGCTGCTGTGTGAGAACTAATGAAGTAGATAATGCCCTCAGTTGCATTGCTAAAGGGTTTCCACCCCAGGTTCTTTTTATATTAACTACAGTACATTTCTTTGAATTCATACCACTGATAAGATACTTTCTTTTTCACTTTGAAATGTCCTCAAATTGCATTAAGCTGTTTCATAATTCCCTTTAGAATCTGTTACATAAGATCTTTCCATATTTTATATATATATATATATATATATGCAGAAAAAGATGAATTTTCTCCAAACTTATAAAGCTGATTACAAACATGTGCCCTGATCTCAAATAGGAACAAAAACACTGAATGGCAGAGATTTCTTCTCTATTTCACAGGCTTAAAAATTGTTTCAGCTACACATTCAGAATCTTTCCCAGTAGTCCCTAAGATTGTCCCTGTCACCCAGAAAAGGCCACTTGGGCTTTCTAAAATCTTTGAAGGCAAAAAGTCTTTGAAAAAAGATACTACATGTTCGAACAGGGAATTTCACAATTGAGCTTAATTAAGTTGACAGAATCAAAAGTTAATGTAGACTTTCTTAGTTTCTTTAGCTCAAAGTTGGTCTGAGGGTTTTTTGGGGTTTTTTTCTTTTAAGAGTCATGTACACCACCATTGATTTTCAGCTGTTTCTATTACATTTTGGCCCTTATGCCTATGTTCTTTAAATTTAGTCAATCTGTTGATTTTTTATTTCACGTAAATAAAAACAGGGCTACTAAAATGCACAGTACTTTACCACATATCTGGGATCCATCCTAAAGTAGTATCTCATTTTGAAAATTCACCGTAATTAAGAATATTACACAAGAAAAATTAACATTTAATATCTTGCTTGTTTACATCATCAAGTCTTAACGTAACAGCTGATCATCTTACAGGGGCTTAAAGGCTGGACTATTTCTTTGCCAGAACCAGTCATTTGCTGAACTTTTTTCTTGGTTGCATAACTGCAACTCAGTGCCAAGAAATGCTGAGCAAGTAAAAACCTGTTAAACAGAATTTCAGCATCTATCTATATTTTACCTTGTACAAAGCCATTCTAATTGTTTCCCCTTCCCTCTTCTTTCAGTCTTTGTATACAAGTGTACAGTAGCTACATGTTTATCATGGAGATATGAATAGCATTGTCAACTAAATAATTTTTAACCCAGCTACAGAAGTCTAAATGTATATGTGCTCATTTTCTGGCATACCATGTTACGCTATAGAAACTAAACATGTCTATTTAGCCCCAAAGAGGTCAGCAAGTTCCACTTGTGTAATTTGGATAAGAATAAAATGCATTATATACTTGTAGATTCTGTTCTTTTGCTCACTGTAAGCTTTTCCTGACAATTTCTGTAGAGGATCCTAGTCTATTTAGCACATCAATGCTTAAGCTGTACAAGAAGAACGTCCAAGACGTTAAGCATGTTTCTTACTTTTTTCAAAATGTTTATATTTAGATGTTTTTCAATTAAAATAGCCCCATAAACCCTTAAAATGACTCCTGCTAAATAAGGCCAGGGATTCAAATTTGAATAATGAGTGGTTCATTTGATGCAGCTGATGTTTGTTGAAGTTAGTATTTCACATATTGGATGTCATTTTTATTAGTTATTGATATTATTCAATGATTAATCCAGCTGGTCTCTTTAAGCATATAATTCACTAAATGGTTGTGAGGGTATAAACTTGATGAATAATACTTTTAATTATATGTATTCTATTCATTAATTTAAGTTACCTATTGGACAGTTTAACACATAAAGACCTAGTATTTCTATTTCTACATGGATTTCTCTTGCTAGAGGGAGGGAGATAGATAGCAGGAGAGGTAAACCCAGACCATTTGTAAATCAGGGGATCCAAAACAGAGTGAGAGGGAGCACACTGGACTTTAGCAAGGTGTTAACTATAGCAGTGTGCTAACTGTTAAAACTTAACAATACTTGGTTTGGAATGACAAAACTGTCAAAGAGTTATTGTTGACAGGTTATTTTCATTTTGCTTGTCAAACCTTTGTCCAATCTATTAGTTTTTTATCTACTCTCTGTGCATCTACATCATCATGACACATACAATGGGGAGCAGAGAAAATATTACGGGAGGCTCAAAGTACCAATTATTTTATTAGCAAGTAATCTGACAAATACTCTTGCAATTAATTGATGCACCAAGATACAGAGATTTGTAGAATTCATATTGTCAGGCTTTGAGCTATGCCCCAAACTGCAGTTGGTTTGGAAAAATTTGCATCCTATGAAGGACTACTGGTCAGTAAGGTTGCAGCAATGGCCATGTTTTAGCTGTGACCAAATGGTTCACCCAATTACCTGCATTTTTTTGTTTGTTTGTTTTAATGTGCACTTCTGATGAGCCTAACAACATACTAAATTCATAGCTAGCTACACTGATTGCTTGCTATGTTTCAAAGTTCTTCCTGTGAGCCCTCTGACTCACTTTGTAAAGCAAAGAATCTAGCATATGAAGTCAGTACTAATGAACTTATCAGATTGTTTATCAACTTGCTTTGTGTTCATTTGAATCACGCAACTGACAATCATAAAATGTTTATTTATAAGACTGATTTCAGACCCAAACCAGGTAAACTTCTTTAGTTTTCTATGCATGCTGTCAGTTTTGATTTGCTGCAGTTTGCACAGCTAAAAATATCTTATCTTGGACACTACATCATGATGATACAGAAAAAAGAAATAAAAGTTTTCCATGAATTAGATGGCTAAATTATATTAATATTATAATCTGACAGGGGAGGCAATTATTTTTGGTGATAAAGTGTCACTGCTAAATGAATAAGCAGTTGTCACAACACTGCTGAGGACAAGGTGCATTGCTAGGTGAATATAAAGCCCAATATATCCACAATTAACCTTTACCCTCTATTCTCTAGTCTAAACAGTAAATAACATTTATGTTCAACAGTTTCCTTCAGCTGAGCTTGTTCTGCAGGGCTATGCATATTATCAATTCATTACAATGGCACAGACTCCTTTATCCTCATTAATCTGCCAGTCTCCCCCAACTCTCACTATCTTCACCTAATGGGTATTTATAATCTAGGACTATCCATTGTGAAATAAGAAACTGTGCATGCAGTACATTTAATATTTTGAGCTCGGTGCTAACATTGACTATAGTAGAAAAATAAAAGAAAGTAATGGACAAAACATCATGTTCATAAACTGAAGTGACAGATTGACAGACTAGAAGTAATTTTTTTTTTTTACACCTGAAATGCAAAAACAGTGTAAAACTTCAGTGGGTACCTGCTTGGTAAATGTTTTTCAGTTGTGCTGTACTTATTATTATTATCATTCAGAGTATGTCTCATCACACTTTGGATGTTCTTGGTTATTATGTATCAGCTTAACACAGTTCATTTGTAGCATTTCTCCAACTAGCCATCTCTCACCTACTTTTTTTAGAGCTGCAAATGATATTCCATTTAATGAACAAAGCAGCTGGGAGAGTTTCCTATTTAGCTTTTTAAATTTAATTTCAGTTTTGACAATTTGTTCACCAATCAGCTTAAATTAGTATGAATTCCTCTGCAGTTTGTCACATCATTTTTTTTTTCTTATTTCTTATACACCCCCACAGCTGTTCCACTTTATAACCAAACGATGGATGATGCTGGGTTTAAAAACATACTTTTCATGTCATAAAATAACTCTTTTTATTTTTTCTTGTTTTTTTTTATTTTTGGCTCCATAAAGACCTAAATGGTAAATGGACTGGTACTTACATTGTGCTTTTCTAAGAGTAGAAAAGCACAATGTAAGTACCAGAATAAACTACTACATAAACAAATAAACTACTACACAGAATAAAAGCACTACGTAGCGCTTTTATTCTGTCTTTAAGGTCTTTCTAATTCTATGCCTTTAACTATCAGAGACAACTGAAGGTTCAGTATCTTGCACAAGAATACCTCAATATGTGGACTGGTGGAGCCGAGAATTGAACCACCGACCTTCCAATCTACCTCCTGAGCAACAGAAGTATTATGGGTAATGTGAAAACAATAGGACCCTGGCAGGAGGCATGAGACAGATTGGTGTTTTTATGTATAAAAGCTGCAGGTATATGATATACTAACATGCTTAATTACCCCCTGAGACACAACATATTATTCTACAAAGGTATTCATCTAAATTCAGGTTCAGCCTGTGGGCCACTGGCAACCCTTGGTAACATTGCATGCTGTCATGGAGCGTGACAAGGAAAGAATGCACCACTGTACATTTCCTTCATCCACAATTTATGCCATTATAGGTATGTGATTTAACAGTCCAGAACAAGACTCAGGGACCATTTTGCTTCAATTTCAAATCTCATGCTCTAGTCATTATAGCAGAATAATTAAACATACACAGCTTGTCTCAAGAAATGTATCACCCACCTCACTAAAAACTATAAAGATGCACAAAATGACAAGTACCAAAATAAACCACCTATCTCAAAAGAGACAAATTACAAGTAAAGTTTTTATATGATGCATTTTTCCTCTGTGGACCTCAATCATATGCTGGCTACTTAAACTGGCACTCCTCAAAATTTTTATATAAATCAATAAGTATGTATTTGGTTGTTTGTCCTTTGCAATCAGTTTAAGAACATGCAAAGATAGAAATGGCTTAACTGCTGATCCGACAAATAAATAACGAGAATGAGAAAATCATCCCCAATGTCTTATCTTAATATGAGCTACGTTAAATAAACCCTGACCACTTTTCTACAGTTATTGCTGTAAGCCTAATAAAATGTCTGTCATTGAAAATTCAGACAGCTGTGGACAATGTAAGGGACTTTATACTCTATAGACCCAGGGTCAGTGTTTTTTTTTCTACAGATTACCTCTAAGTCCTGTTGATTTTGATTGACTGTACAGCCAAACAAAGCATTTGTGTCCTTCTGTAATGAAAACAGATGGTCTCCATTTTTTCTACCCTTGCACCGTTAAACCTGAAGGACATTTGGGGGTAATAATGACTGATCTGCCAAATGCCTGGTACACTGGCACAGCTGACCTCCACTGGAAAGAAGCTGCAGAATAACTGAAATTATTTACCAGCTACACTGAGGGGTTTTAGAGCAATCCAGTTTTCAAATTTGATGAGGATAAATCCTGATGAAATATGTGTGTTGCCCCTAATCCTTTTCAATCATAAACAGCTGTCCCGGGTCATAAATGTGAGTGTTGCTTAACCTGCTGAGAGAGCGGCCTTTGATCTGGATTTGGCTTTGCTTACCCTAACCTGATCCCCCTTTTCCACCATCTGTCATAGTTTTATTATTGGCATTTTAAAATTACATTTGAAAAAGCTAAATAGCATCAATAAGTGCTATTCCTTTGTTAACCTTTCCTTGATTTTTAAACTCTGATTTAACCACACTGAGAATGCACATGCGACCTGGTAACTCTCGCTTACACTCATTGGAATCTGAAAGCTGCTGGGTTCAGCTGTGGCCATCACTTCTTGAAGTCAGTTACAGAATGGTATCATGTATGTCAATGTTTGCAACCTGCTGGGAATCAGTTTTGCTGTTTTAGCTATTATTTTGGTCTGGCATCATTTACATGCATGAAGGTCAAGATTGGAATTTACCCTCAAGACCCTCTGGTGTCAAATTCCATGCAGGAGGATATGAATATTGTCCTGCTGTATTTATTTCCTGCTTAGGCAGCAACAGATGTCTCATAATGCATTCTGTATGTGGTTCCCACTATTATACATTCAGGTCAAATAATCCTGCTATTACACTAAAAGCTTCTCACTGGTATTGTGAAATTTCCTATTCCAATCCCAAATGATTACCTACAATGTTCCTATATTTTCTCTTGCATTATTTTGAGAGTCTTCATAGTAATACTGGTATGATGTGGTGATTTAGCATTTCCTTGCTTGGTGGACTGCAAAAGGTATTAAGCCATATTAAGGTAGATTCCAAACTGCTCAGTTCAGCTGGAACATGTGAAGGAACCAACTGAAATAACTTTGCTGTAAATTGACAAAAATATTACACATCAGGAAATATCCTTCATTAAAGTACCAAAAATGAGCTTGCACAGGAGGTCATATGTGTATGTATGTATGTATTGTCATTGTAATTAATATTTAAAAAAGACTTTCTGAATGATTGACATGTTCTATTACAAAATGATCTGCACGATCAATCTCTTCCACATGAATCACTCTGATAAATGTTTTAATGGAATCAGATTATATATTCAATATTAATAACAGTGTTTAAGTCACAGAAAAAGTGATGTCAGCATTTGTGACACTGCAGGGTGCTCCAAATGGAGGAAATTTACAAGTGAAGTTTCTTACCAACATTCCCTTAGCAGGGAACAGGAAGTAGAGAATAGAATTTTTATACACTGTGGACTGTAAGAAAGCTACACCTGAGGTGTGGAAGGGTTCCCCTTTTGTGTATATAAAGAATGCTGCAAAAGATCAGGAACATCTGTAGTTACCACTGAGACTAAAGTAGACTAGGGTAGACTAGTATTACATACAGAAAATGTGCCATTTAGGATGAAAAGTAAAACTAGCTTTATGACTAAAATTAGGTTTGGCAGAAGCCTGATGTGGACTGTGATTAAGCAGTCAAGTTTAAAACCCCTAACACGTTGTATATGGGTGGGAATATGTGAAGAGATTTTATCAATTAAAACCTTAGTTACCTCCCTAAATGGTTTGATGACCTAACATACTTAAAATACACATTCTTAAGTATAATTTTAAAGACACCTCCAGTGGATGACAGTGATTGCACAAAGACAGGTGTGAAGAAACTGAGTACTAAATGCATATAAACCAATTCAATCATCCAGCACTAGCAATTCAGCAAAACTCTCTATCTTATAGTTTATCATTGATTCATATGTTAATCAATTCATAATATTTGAGTTCAGTGAGTGTCCTTCTGGGTTTTGCAATACATTAAATATAATAACAGAGTTAAAGTTTAAAGGTTTATGTTATGAAGTTACATAATGCTTTGCATTGTTCCCTTTTTCCAGGACTCACACAGACATCCTAAAAGCTAAAAGGATATTTATCAACATTCCATCAGTAATAAGGGAGTGACCTACTAGTAATGAGTGGCTAAAGAAAGCAGGTTAGTATAACAGGTTTAAGAGATCACATTAAAGATTATCTAAACACATTACAGTACAGGAAAATGTTGACTCCAGTTAGGGAAAATAGGGCTTTGGAGTTGGCCACTTCCCAGGTATGAAACCTGCCTCCCACCACATTTCATTTTCCAGCACATGATATTCTGTACTTTCTGCAGCTTACATAGCTGGAGCAGATTAAACCAAAAGATCACCGAGCAACAATTTTTTAGACCAAATTACACAGTCTAATGTGAGACTGCTAGGTGTTGCCAGCTCATAAGCATCCAGTGTGCACATCCATGCAGCTCTCAGCCAGCTCTCAGCCTTGTTATCTTGGTCCAATAAACCACAAATGCTGGTTAACAGGAGACTGTGGGCAGCAGTTTTCACATTCAACTTGTCACTGACCAATTATTATCTACTTTCAATCACAACAAAAGCAGAGCTCGAACAGCAATTAAAATTCCACTTTTTATTCATGTAGCTAGAAAGAGAAGTGCTACTAGTGTTTTTTCATAGATCTTTAAGTTGGATAGAACTCCGTATTTTCTTATTTGACTCTTGCAGCTTAAGGTAACTCTTATTATTTCCCATGTGCAAAATATATAGCAATGTTTATCTTGTTCAGTTCTCTGGAGAACCTCAGCCTCTAGTCAGTCTCCTCACTATAGCCAGCCTCTCACAGGTATATTAACAAGATGGAAACAAGCAGAGATGACTCTACTGGACCACTCATCTCTTGGTCTGGCATCTCTGCAGATGGAATGAGTTGGCACATCATACTTGTGCCACCAACATTGCATCCATAGGGCTGGAAACATTACACTAAAGGATATTAAACTCACATTGAACTCTGAAGGATGGAAGTCTTGAAGTAAAGATTAAAGTGCACTTTTTTCCCCAAGTACTGATATTTACATTTCAGTAAACATTATATGACTAAGTGGTTGTTTGTGGGCATTTTTGTCTGTGTATATGTAATACAGCTGCCATTCCACAAGGTCATCTTACTAATAGTTATAAATCATGATAAAGAGACTATTTACTTGGTGTTCATTTGTCTTGAGAAAAATGTGTCTCAAAGGTCTAAAAAATAAACTTTATTTATTAATTAAAAAGCAAGGCTTACTAAGAACTGTGCTTGTGCATTAAGTTGAAAACACACTGACCTTGGAGTACTGCACATGTGGCCTCAATAGATCAATTCTGTCTGCCAAAACAAGACTGACTGGTTCACACAAGTGGCCACAAATGTTTCCCATCATAAAGGCAGCCTGCATCCACAAGAGAGAAGCAGCCTAAAGATTCACATACTCTAAAGCATTTGTTGAGAATGCTAAATCCCCACATAATTATTTAAACCTTTTTAAAGCACAGATTGAACCAAGTTTGACTCATCAATAATCATTCATCATTCAAGTACGTAAATGGCACGTAACAAAAAGCTAGAAGATTTGTTATCTATTAGCCGTTTGTGCTGTATTTTCTGACCAAGAGACGGTACTGCATCTTAATCAGTTGTGTCCAAGTACTGAGTCCTACTGGACACTACATTTAATCAAACAGCAAAACCACACCATCAAGATTTCAGAAGTCCTCAAGATGCTCTCATAGGACTGTGTAGTCCACAAGCTGAACCACAGAAAGCAAATAGTAACAGAAAGGGACTAACCGGGGAGATCAGAAGACATGAAAGTAAACTAAATGTATCACTGAGCTGCACACCTTCATTGTGAGGAAAAATGTGTTTTCCCTCATCCTGTTCTCAGATGTCTGATTTTGTCAAAACAACCTTGGTTTCATTTCAGACTTGTAGTGGTTGTGTTACAGTAATTAGCTTATGTGTCTCAGGAGCTACTAATCAGCTCAGCTCTATCTCCAACAGACCCCCTACTGAGGGAGATACAATTTCCAGTCCTCTGTTAATGCTCTTTGTGTGGTTGTGTGGTAGTAATCACTTTTCCAATGCAGGTAGAGTTCTATGTATTACACAGCTCAATGTTCAGATCAACAGAACTTTTGTTTATTGAGTGAGGAACAGATTCTCTGTCTGAAATCACTGTGCAATAAAACTGCTAGTGCTGCATGAACACAATATCACAATAATTAAACTTGATTATTAGACTTGACCTACAACTTGCTATCCCTTGTGTTGTAAATCCAACTTTCTGTCTTGTGCTTGTGTCAGTATGCAGTTTTGGAGATTATTATAATAGCCTCAGTTGACAAATTGAATTTACAAAACCAATTGTTTTAAATTGGTTGAGAAATTCTACAGTTATACGAATCAGGATCTGGCATGGAATGCAAATGCAAGTCGATTACACATTCATTCACATCTTTTAGAAGACGTATGCAAATTTTAGCAGCCAGAACAGTAGAAGCATTTCATGTGGCCTCCTGTGCAGCAATTAGAGAACACAACATTTTAAAGCTTCAACAGGAAAGGCGGGATAAGGGAGAAGGAAAGTGCTTTATTTGACAAAGACATATAAGAGAGCTCAGAGGTAATCAGCATTTTCTTAAATCTTTTACTCCTATCATCATTAAAAAAAAAGGTTATCTTGAATCTCCCTTGGCAGATTTTTCTTGTCAAATAGTACTTTTCGCCTGTTTAAAGATTTCCCCACATATAAAAACCTGAAATAAATCTTAGACTAATGTAGAATCTAATTAAGTACAATTCCCTTTTATAAACATAATCTGTTTTTATAATTTTTCTTTTTAAATATTTAAAAGAAGACTGGAATAGCTGCGGCCACCAGCAATTTTAAGTTTACACTTTTGTGTATTTATTTCTTCTTCAGCACTCTCCTCATTCACATTCATATTTTTGCTTGCCTTCACACCTGAGCTCACCCATACATGTAAAACTTAATACTGTTATTCAACAGCTTGGAAAAAAACACACACAAAAAAAAAACATGCCTTCTGCCTTGCCATTTATATTTCCATCTGGCATGCACTAACTAAAGCTGAGAGATTGGGAGTATGATTAAATTTGTGAATGAATAACTGCAACTCGCTCAAGGCAGTTTGGTTACAAAGGAAAGAGAGTAAGATTTAAGTAAGAAAGAACATCCCCATCCACGCTTCATTAACTACTGCTCAATTCAATAATCCTAATTTAGTTATTCAGTGTGCAACAACTGGTAATCCCACCTCAAATTAAATACAACTTTGTAAGAAAATGTTTTTATCTAAATGGTAATTCTTATTATCTTTATTCTGTTTTTTAATTTATTCTATTCAAACACAGCTAATGTGGTGGGTGGGTTTTCTATGTTCACAAAGAGAGCTGTGAATCTGAAATGACCATATTAGGGATATCACCTCTTTTTGATACAGGTATTTTACATTATTTGGAACTTTGGCCATACTCAATATGAACATGCACCACTGTAAAGACTCTGGTATTATTGGCACAGTCATTTTTTTTTAATATAAACAAGCTTGTACAGACATTAAACACGTGGTGCTCTGATCACAGTCCTTATGGGCTTTATATTGTATGGTTTCATGTCATCAACATATGTCTGAAACATTCTCACCAGAGGGTATTACAACAAGAACCTACTCAACAGAGTCCATCTGCCTGCAGAGAGCTCTTTTTTGCTTTAATTAAACCCTCTTCTGGTAATCTGAGAAGAGTAAATAATTTGAATCAATAGCGCTTGGCACCACACTCTCACTATCTGCTCAAGTGACTGAAGCATTATTGTAAGAGAGAGATTGGCAGTTGTGAGATGAAATTAAAAATACATATTCTGCTCTGTCTTTGGAGTATGAAACTCACACCCCTATTAATATAAGGTCTGTAGCCTGGTCATGCTAAATTAAACTGTATTTATAATTGATGCTCATGTCAAGGCATCACAATTTGTCAAAAAAGTTAAAATGTTTATGATCATACTTTGTTAAAGCCTAATGAACAAGTGAGTGCCACTTACTTTTGTGCTTGCCTTTTTGTGGACAAGCGAGAAGCATCACCAGTATTTTGCCTCTGCATCCAGTGAAGTGTAATTGCCCTCAATCTCTCGGATGCAAAAAATAAACTTTTTAGGCTTTATTTAATGAGGCAAGAACAGCATATTTGTAGAAATGATCTGTGAGGGGATATGTTTAATAAGGAGAAATACACGCTTTTGCATCTGTGAGCTGCCCTCATCAATCTCAGTCTTGCTTGTTAAGGTTTAAATACCTTGCTCAGGGAAAGTAATCACTGAAGGATGGAGGATAAGCCTTATTTACTGTCTGAGTTGGTATTTCTGACTTTTTGGTCATAAAATATCATTTTTTTTTCTTTTTTCCTTTTTTTTGGTAAAAACATTAATTTAGCATATCTTTCACCACAAATTTTATAAAAGCCGGTTTACAGCAACCTTGCTTTCTTTATAATTAATAATCTATTATGTTTGAAGACATCCCACCACTCATTGCAAATGTTCAAAGCCTGCGAGGTGTAAATTTTGGAGTTCAAAGTCAAGCAGTTCAACAGCATCAGCACAACTTACAGCTGGCGCTACAGATAAAATTTGGGATGCAGGGGAATTGGCGCTTAGTCCCCAGTTACAGTGGTGGCTTGATGCCTGTGTCCCAAAGCCTTCCTTTGTTCTGGTCGCAAAAATACTTTCAAAATTATGTTTTTGGAACGGAAGGAGGACAGAGTGTGACAAGAGCCAATGAATGTATTGTTTAAGAATTAGAATAACTGGATTTATTTTTCTTTTTAAAATTGTATTTTTGCAATAGTGGGGGGGTGTACAAACAAACATAAGCCAAAAAATAAAAAAAATAAAAATTACAGTGACTGTGGAGTATAGGTGCAAGATTGATTTGTGTAAGTGTGTGAATGTGTGTTTGAGTGTGTGGAAAGAAAAAAATATATACATAACAAACTTCGATAATACCAGTGTTGCAAGCAGAACTATAACAATGAATATAATCATAACAAACATTATATAAGATATTTGCAATAATAATAATATTACATTCAATAATAATGATACAATCAATAATAGTGTAATGCATTAAAATGAGCATGATGAGTGACAATAACTGGATTTTACTTTGACCTTTCGAAAGTGCCAAGTGTATGCATATGAATATAATGAACACTGGGTAGAACCGCTTCTGATCTAGAGAAACCTTTGTACTGCATGTGGATGCCTCAGAAGATGGCTTGGGTGCAGTCTTGTACCAGCATCAAGAGGGTGTTCTTAGAGTCATAGGATATGGGTGACGGACATTAACAACTGCCGAAAGAAACTACAAGCTACATTCTGGCAAACTGGAATTCCTGGCACTTAAATGGGCCATAACGGGATGCTTTCATGATCACCTGTTTCATGCGCCTCATTTTACTGTGTACAGTAACAATAATCCTCTGACATATGTCACAAAGTCAGCAAAACTCAATGCAGCTGGACACCGCTGGGTGGTGGAGTTGGCGGATTATCGGTTCAAGTACAGGCCTGGATCAGCAAATCAAGATGCAGATTTCTTATCAAGAAGAGCAAAGCCCATTGAAGAAATCATGCAGGAATGCCCGGAGGAATGCCAGCAGGATGCCATTGAATGTCTTGGTAAAGCTCTAGAAAGAGAGAAGATAGGAGAAGTTAATTGGATCTCTGCTGTCACCTGTAATGTCGATGCACTGCCAGAGGGGTGTAACATGTCAGAATCAATTCAGCCTCTTGCAGTTGAAGACATCAGAGATGCCCAGTCGTGGCCATGAGCAGAGTGTTGGTCCTGAAAAGAATACACACCTACCTGAAACATAAAGACAAAATGGCAGAGAGTGAAGCAGTCAGGCACCTCCTCAGGGAGTGGCCCCGTCTGCAGATCGATGGAGATGGCATTCTGAGGAGAGAGACCACAGTGAGAAAACAGTTGGTTGTTCCTGACTCCTTAAAGCCCATGGTCCTCAAACACCTACACGAGGAGATGGGACACTTAGGTGCAGATAGGATGGTCGCTCTTGCTAGAGAGCGCTTCTTCAGGCATAAAATGAGACAGGAAATGGAATACTATGTCACCCAGGTGGGTCGTTGTATAAAAAGGAAGAAACCTAACCGAATAACCAGGACGCCTATCAAAAGCATTGAAACCTCTGCACCATTCGAGATGATATCCATTGACTATCTGCACTATGACTTCACTAAATATGCTCAAGCATACGCAACAAGAGACAAGTCTGGGAAGACTGCAGCAAGAAAGCTCTTTGATGACTTTATTATGCGTTTTGGTTTCCCATCCAATATACACCACGACCAGGGAAAAGAGTTTGAAAACAATCTCTTCTGCAAGCTCCAAGATTACTGTGGCATCAGTCATTCTCGCACTTCCCCGTACCACCCTCAAGCCAATCCTGCAGAGAGCTTCAATAGAACGCTGCTGGGTATGTTGCGGACACTTGTGGAGTCTCAGAAGTCAAGATGGAAAGAACATCTGAACAAAGTAGTACATGCCTACAATTCGACTGTGCATGAAACACAGGATTTTCTCCATTCTTCCTTCTCTTTGGGCGTGAACCAACCTTGCCTTTTGATCTGATGTTCCCAAAAAGAGGAGGAGAAAAGGGTCAAACACACTGGCTATGCAGAGAAATGGAGAGGAGTTATGCAAGAAGCCTATGCTATTGCAAGGCAGAATATGAAGAAGCGCACAAGAAGAAGTTCTACCCTTCAGCTAGGTGATCATGTCCTGGTGAGAAACCTCACACCCAGAGGGGGTCCTGGGAAACTGTGTAGTTACTGGGAAGATATGATTCATGTTGTCAGGGAAGAAAAGGTCCTGATAGTCCACTGTACGTGGTTGAGCCATTGCAGGGAACAGGATGACAACAGGTGTTACACCATAACCTACTTCTGCCATGTCCTTACCTGGTTGAAGAACCAGAGGTATGTGAACGCAACCTGAAAGAGAAAAACAGTGGAAACAAACCGAGACAGATAACAAGAAGACATTGTCGGACCAAACCTAATACTTACCAGGTAGACATGAGCAGTTCCAGCGAAGATGAGTGTCACATGTGGACAGCAATCAGACATGATGATCCACCCCTCAATGAAGAAGCAGAGGAATTCTGTCCTAGGAGGGAAACACTCGGGGAGAGGCCCAAGCCGGCATTCGTACCGGAGCAACAGGAGGAGAGACATAGCTTGGAGGAAGAGGCTGAAGCTCCAGCTGTTGAACCCGAGAGTGAGCAGAGTGATGCTGAGGCATGGAAGGACAGGCCAAAGAGAATCAGGCAGCCCCGGCGTGTCTACACGTATGAAAAGCTAGGCCAGCCGACCTTCCAGCAATGGAAGACCTGCCCTGTCAGTGTGAGCAGCCCTTCAGGAGCCAGCCATGATTCTTCTGCCAGACCATCATTTATGTATCCTTTTTAGTATGAGTAGATATTATAGAAAGTACCCAGTCAATTTTATAAGTTAGTTTAATCCCTACTTAGCACAAGTTACAGTTCATGGTGGTGGGGTATTGAAGCATGTTACAGTAAAATAGCAATAGATACTCTGAGTTTTATTTCAATAATAAACAGAGAAAAGGCTTACTATTCTAGCGTAATAGAATTAAGACAGTAGTGTTACCAGACAGTAATGATGGGAACAGTAGTGTGTGCACTACAGCTTTACTGAACGCATGGCTTTGAAATGTGTAGTGACATAATTTTGGGTGTATATGGTATTTTCCTTGTCCCATCGCGAAGATTTGGGGGACCCACCAACACTTCAATGGACTGTCCACCCTTCAATACTAAAAGGCTTTGGACATTTAGTTTTGTATTGTGGCCATGTGAGACCTGTGCCAAGAATGAAAATAAAGGCAGAAGTAATACTGGGAGATGGTATAGCTTTTCACCTTGTAATATGTAATGTGTGTGGAAATACTTGTTTGCTCACCTTCTGCCAAAGGTTCTATTGGTGGTATATTATCAAAGATTGAAAAGAAAATGTTTGGCGACAATTTTTTTTTAGTGGGGGAGGGTGTTGCGACCTAGGAGTGTTTGAAATAATTTACATTTAATTAATCTCTCTAAAAGCATTAAAGTTTCAGTAAGGGGTATTCTAATTTCACTGTATTTTTATTTTGGACATTTTCTGTGAATTATTCTAGTTTTACTATTGCCAAAAGTATAGTGTTCATACTGGCTCATGATGTCATCAGTGAGCGCGAAGGAGAATGTGTGTGGTGTCGCGAGGGAGAGCAACGTAGACTGAATGTGAAGCTGTGGAAGTGCTGAGCTTCACGTAAACTCCAACACTGAACTGAGGGTAATAAAGTTGCCAAAAGGAGAACGAGGTCATGTCTCTTTGAGGGTGCAACACATGCCTGTCTTGTCTACTTTCGTCAGCCAACCAAGCTCTTCACAAGCATTCTTAACCACTGCCCTATCTTTAAGGTGCTGTTGAACATTTTCCTCAAGCTCTTAACGGGTTTTTCCAAGATGGTTGGGATTGACAGGCCAGTGATGGTAAACCAAAATCTATTGCTCACTCGACCTTTCTTAAGAACCAGAGATCTTGATTTTTCTGACTTGAGTGCCATTCTTGCCCATTCCAGCACCCTCTCCAGTCCCTGGAGGATCCATCTGGTTCCTGGAACAGACTCTGTAGTCACTGTTAGGTCATCCACGAAGGCTCGGATTGGTGGCTGACAGAGCCCTGACTTTGAAGAAACTGAAATGAATGACGGAAGAATTTTTCATTTTGATTAATAAAAGGGGGCAAAAAGCCTCCACATCTTTTTGCCAAATCAAGAATTCTCTTGAGGTGATGGGCACACCATTGTCAAAGTCTGCAATCAAGAGATGCCTTCATGAATGTAGATACAGATGGTTTATCTCAAGATGTAAACCAGTGGCAACACTCAAGAAGAAAAGGCCAGATTAGAGTTTGCTAGAAGTCTGCCCAGTTCTGAAAGAAGATTCTTGGAAGATTATCTTTTACCAGAATGATGGTAAGAGACGAGTAAGGAGAATGAAAAGAGATACTTTCTGCTCAGATTCAATCAAAACCTGGAATATCACAGTACAGCTGAATTATGACCCAAAACAGATCATGAAAGCAACTTTAGACAAAGAAATACAATGTCCTCAAAGTCGGTCACCTGAAATTAACTCAATTGCTCTTCATACTTGACTTACTGAAGACAAAACTGAAGGCAGAAAGACCTAAAAAGAACCCACAAATAAACAATAAAGGAATGACATCTCCTGGGATGAAACTCAGTAAAAGTAATCCATAAAATAATCCAGGAAAAATGGTTGTAATTCCTCAGTGGTTAATGCAATATTTTGTAAAACCCATATAAATTAAAGCTGAAAGTCTACACTTTCAGTCACATCTTTACTGCTTCATTTCAAATCAATTGTGGATTACAAATATTGGGTCACCTCATTTAGTTTAGAAAACACACCGGAGGAAAAGATGGTCGAAAGGTTACAAGTCTCATTGATGTATTGGAATCTAAATAAGTGTTCATTTTAAGAGTCAAAATAATCAGCAAACTTGTAAAGGAGTTTAGACATTTACAAATGAGATTTGCAAATACTTACTCCTAATGATTACTCAGCCCCATTCCTCCTATCCCACCTATAAATAACTCCTCTAACTCCACAAAGAATAAAGAGGAATTACTTTTATCTACCTGGATTGTGTGTGTTTATGAAGCTATTCGAAACTTTCTTTCACAAGAAAAAGAGACATGAGTCATAATGTCTTGTTAACCTATCGTCAGACATCTAACTTTCATCTCAGTGAAAGCTGTTCATGCTTCATGTGGTGTGTCAACCCTCTTGACAGTCTGTCATCTAGTTCTGGATGCTGTCTTCCATGACACATTGTTTGGAGTTATCTGCATCACGTATCTGCAGTCACTCGTGATGATTAATTATTTTTCAAACTCCTCCTGCATTGTATTAAAAGAGAGTTGCATCTCCCCCTACTGTTTCTACTGTAAATGTCTCAATGCAAAATGAAGTCAAAAGACAATATATTGTATATTTCCAGATTTTTGTGTCCACATCTCACTTTGTTTTGAGAATATTAAAATTTTGATATGAACAAGATGTCATGTATAGAGCTGAACTTTTTTTCTCCTGTGGACTAAAATGAAAATGTATATAAGAGAAGGTGTTTATTTGAAGATTGCATACATGTAAAAGGCAACAGATACTCTGAATACTCTGGGAAAAAAAAAAAGCAGAGTCTATTGTCTCACACTTTGTTTGAACTGAAGGATGCCAGGAGTGTTTGGTAAGTTTCCTAACCCCTGGGCTGTTGGTAAATTAAGTCGTAACAATGGGATCTTGTACAGTAGTTATAAAAAAAAAACATTCTTAGCTGAGCGAGGGCAAAACATTTATAAGCAAATAATTAAATGATAGTGTCCTGCCACGTATGCACATTAAGTATAAACACATTTCGGTCCCAGTAGGTTACAGATTATGTAGATTCTAATTCTCTTAGTGTGAGCTCATTTATATTCATGACAGCAGATAATTTCGCTTTGTCAGCACACGATGCACGGGAAAAAAGGAAGAAGCAAAAGCAGAATCTCAGAATTACTGTCAGTGTGTGGTCAGGTGTCTTAGTTGTGCCACTCCTCTGATATATAATGTATAGCTGCACTTGTAGCTCACATGGTTTAGTTTAATTTTTATTTTTGTTTGTCAGGGGTCATGTACAAAACATTTAGCTACATTGCTAATTTTCATCTGCAGGTACACACAAAATTAGATATGCTATGAAACACAAATAAAGATTCATACATGATAATGTTCAGGGAATCACCAGACACCCCACGATATGATATTATCACAATACTTCACTCACGATACAATATTATTGCGATTTTTAACATTTTGCGTTACAGTGAGTAATGCAATAATGTGTACTGTGATTTATCACAGTACACTGCAAATTATGTCCTTAAAGATAAAATTTGTCTATCTTTTTCATCCAATAAGATAACTTTATCTTACTTCAGGTATTTTTTATTTTTATTTATTTTTTGCTGCAAAATGAGATTGTCAAGCATACCAACACAATCACTAAAATCTGCCATAAATGTTGCCATAAGATGGAGTCAGTCTGCTATCAGTCAACTACCAGTCTGCAATTAAATGGGGTCAAGTTGGCAATTACATGCAATCTGTTTCTGATATTACAGCAATTAACTATATATATAAATCGTCAAAACTAAGTGTGTCCAGTATTGGATGGTTTTTCTGTTGAGCCGATTTAATGTAAGTTCGCTCTGCTAATGTTATCTCAGGATGTTGGTACATGAGATGAGCCCTCTTGTTCATTGTATTCCCAGAGTATTTAAACATATTTAATAAAATATCAATATTTGGTGTCCCTGTATTGATACAATATCGCCATGCAAAATATCATACTATGTTGTATCGATTTTTTCCCCCACCCCTAATAATAGTCGAGCAGTATATTAGTGTATAAGCACATAACCTAAAAACCTTCCAGCCCCAGCTCCACCAAAGAACTCATACACACTTTAAATGTTATATGGTATATTTTAAAAAAGAAAACATGTATGGGTGTTTACGCTACATTTATTTAATAACTTAAGGGCCTCTTATTAATGAAATATTCAAAAATTTGATATGTCAAAAACAGACTTACAAGAGGTGTTGCATATGATTCATGTATTACTCTTTGTACTTGTGTGCTGATATTTTTGTTTCTGTAATTAAAGGGGTTAGGCACACTTGTTCCTTTAATGAACTATTTTCATTTTCATTTTAAGGACATTTTTTTGATTTCACAATCATAAAGTTGTAAAATAAACAGTAGCGTTTTTAGAAGTGGCCCATCTGAACGTATTGATGTGAACCTCTTCTTTGCGCCTCCTTTTTGCATGCTTTTGTTTTTCGTGACGTGTTTTTACTTACTAAAGTGTAAACGTTTAGGCGAAGACTGAAAACACTGAAAATGAGCTCAGATGAGTCCGTGAATCCTACTTCACTTGCTGCCGATGCTGATGTTTCCTGAAGACGTGAATGCAGCAGCACGCCACGTCAGCTGATTGAGCCACGCAAAACTCACGTGACTCCTCACCACATGTAACATTCGGATACCTGTCTTTGTCATGGCTGCAGCACCACAGTAAGTTGAATTTGACTGATAAATATGTATTTATTATACGCCCTATTACTAACAGACTCGTGTTAGCATCACCTGTTTTGCCACATGCATGTGGTACTTACCTATCCGCGTGAGCTGTTGTCAGCCATTATTAACTGTCAGTACCTGTTTAAAATCCCATTTTTGAGTGAAATATGGAACTTCCTAAACTACTTATACCGTGTATATGTTATTAACTGTCTCTGTAAAGATTAATGCAGCGCAAATGTGCACGACAGGGCAAACTAATTCCACTTTCTCAAACTAAAAACAGGAAGTGTAACGCGCATTCACTTATGCGCATACTGTATGTTTTAAGGAATATCTACTTGTGATGCATCAACACGGAGGCTTTTTATGATTTTTTAAAGCATATTTGAGGTCTAAAGAATTTTGAATATGTTGGCAAAGACTACACGAATTACTTTGTGTTGTGTATTCAAGTGCTTACAGCTGATTTTTCGCTACCACTAGTAATATTGTGAAGCACTTTTGCTATACTATAATTAATGCATTCCTTTCTTTATGTGTGTCCCAAAGCTGTTTTCTTTTTTTTGTGTGTTACAATATCCAAGTTAGAAAATAATCCAGAAGTTACAAAGAAAGGGAACATAGTCTGATTTTATGGAATCAGTTTGACTGATTCAAACCCACAGAAGAACTGGGTCAAGTGTACCTTGAAAAGCTGTACACAAGTGTCCTCACTTTACTTTTAGTACCAAAAACATTTGCACAGTACTGAATAACAAAAGTTGTGAATTGCAATAGAATGGCAAAGCAACACTTTAATTACTCTTGCCACACTGTGAGGCTCTAGTTTTTACTTTTTGCAATAAATTAGTTAAAATTGTTGAATCTAAATTTCAATTTTCTTGTTCTCAATATAGCATTCAGTGTGCTCTGTAGTATTGCTGATCTCAGTAAAATGTCAATTTTCTTGTAATTGTCACACAACCCAGACTGACTTGTTCATCGTGATAAAACAATAAAAATAATCTGCTGTGGTAATCATAAAAAAGTCTGCAGTCAGCATGTAGAAGGTTATCTCTGCCAGAGAGTGTGAGGAAAATTGCAGAGACTGGAGCAAACCAATAGGACATCTTGCATTATTATGCAATCCAGTACAACACCAGAAACTTGACCCACAAAATTAGAGTATTCTAACCTTAACTTTCTTACACAGTTACTGTACGGTAACTGTGTAAGATAAGGTATTTTCCTGATTTCTGAGCTTTAGCTGGGCTGAGTGGTTGGATTGCAGTTTCATACATTTTATCTGCCTTTCTCAATAAGAGAAGTGGCTCTGTTTTTACAGATACACACTTAAGCCAGTAAACTCAGTCAACCGTGAATGATACTGAAATCTATCAGCCATTAAGTTCTATGAGGTTATGGATTAACTTTTGGTATAGATATGTCAGGTTTTTAATCTTATCAGCCAAGCTACAGCCAGAGACCAAGATTTATACCCAAGACCTATCACTTACAATGCTGTCTATCTGTCTGTAGCTTATGACTTAACTGTTCCTAAAAGGTGCCCGGGCTAAGATTCACCTCCCTCTTAAAGTTTCTTTTTTTTAAAGCCTGTCCTGTCCAGCAGCTTTTGCAATCAGAGTTATGTCCTGAATGCGATGTTGTACCAAACACATTTGCTTTTCCAAGATGAGCTCTATAAATTCTCTATAGGCTCCTCTTGTTTGTGTGTTTCTTGTATCTGTTTATTTAGTCATTTCTATTAGTATTATTTCTGTTATTACGGTTCATGTGTAATATGACATTGTCTAAGCAGACAGGCAGGAGAGAAAAAAAGAGAAAGGAACGGGGGAGAAAATATAATAAAAGGATAGAGCACAAATACAAAAGCGCAATAGATCGCCAACTGCTGCATCTGTAAGAAAAAACATACAAGAAAAAAAAAACCAAACAGTACCTGGAAGAAATAAATATGAAAAAGCACAGATACACAAATCAACAGTGTTTTGTGTTGAGTGTGTGTGTGTCTGTGTATGTGTCTTTGTCCCGAAATGTACTTAATAATGAGGCTGAGAAGCCACAATAACGCCCTCCCAGAAGCCCGAGGCAGACAGAGAAAGATCCAGTAGACCCGGCCCGGGTCTACTGGATCTTTCTGGATCTACTGGATTCATGGTCTACTGGGCTACGGATGGCCCATCC
>VUQS01055889.1:4939-24325 GCA_015108495.1 Heterochromis multidens | reverse complement strand
TGACAATGATCCAAAACACAAGGCCAAGTTGACCTTTCATTGGCTACAGCAGAAAAAAGTGAAGGTTCTGGATGCAGTTCATCCAAGACAGCCCAAGAATTTAGAGGAACTGGAGGCATTTTGCCAAGAAGAATGGGCAGCTTTACCATCTGAGAAAATAAAGTGCCTCATCCACAACTACCACAAAAGACTTAAAGCTGTCATTGATGTTAAAGGAGGCAATACACAGTGTTGAGAACTAGGATATGTAAACTTTTGATCAGGGTCATTTGGATAGTTTCTGTTGTCATTATGATTTAAAAAGGACAAACACAATTGTTTGATAATAAATGGCTTCACCCAACCACTAACCATGAGTGAAAGAAAAGTTTTTGTATTATCATTCATATTCTCTGAAAAATGGCCAAAAAAATCACAAATTCTGTCAGAGTATTTAAACTTATGAACACAACTGTATGTACAGATGCCCACTCCTCCATCTCCCAGCCACCTCCTCCAGCTCTTCTGGAGGGGTGTTCCCAAGCCACCCCAGAGATAATCTCTCCCCGGTGTCCTGGGTCTGCCACGGGGTCTCCTCGCAGTTAGATATGCCCAAAACACCCACAGTGGGTGCTTCACCCATCCAGCATTATAACATTGTACAGAATATATGAGAGAAAATAAGGAAAACCACAATAGATCCCCTTTAAAACTGGTGGTCACTGCTGCAGTGGATGAAGTCTTCCTTGATGGACATGCTTAAATCACCACAGATTAATGCATCTGAACAAAAACTTTTACCAGAGATTATTTTAAAACACAGTTAAGACAATATTTCCACGGCATCCCCACTGCTGTTCAAACTTGAGAAAAATTAAGCTTTCCATCAAGCTCCATCAAAAGTGTTTTTGGCCCCACAGCTACAATAAGGAAAACTACCCCCATCAAGTCTTTTCCCCCAATAACACCACATAAAAAAGGTACTCACTTATATAAACAGGTCTCATTACCACATAGCAATGACGTAATGTTACACTGAACAGGGAAACCCATTTAGACTGAGTCGTAGCTGAACTGAAGTTACATTCAGTCATCATTTTCAATCAGTTTTTACCCACAAAACGTCCAGGTGGTTGGAAATTATCCAATTCCACGGCAGTGAACAAAATCCAACATGAACACCATGAGGGCTGGAACTCAACAAAACTACATAAGACTGCAATTCCTGTGTGGCTGTGTTTTTCAGTGCTGGCACTGGTGCTCCTACGGCGCCATCTGAAGGGCAGATGAAAGAAAGGTTTCGGCCCCAGGGCAGTGAAACCTCTTTGAACCAATGAGTTAAGACACTACAGACTATAAGATTATACTTTAAATGAAAATGAATGAGTCCTAAATCACCACACATTACTCCACAATGCCAAGGCAAAACAAACTGAAATATTCCATTTATCAAAGTATTCAGACGCTCAAGGCTCTGACTCTCACATAAGAGTCGATTTATTTCAGTTCAGACACATTATTGATACTGAATTTGTTAAAACTATAATAAAATGTGGACTTTTTGTCTCAGAGCAGGTGGAAATAATTATTTTAGATGTTTAGTTCACTTCACTCATGCTCATAGAGGACCATCTTAGAGCGCCCCCTGCTGAACTGCTGCCTGTTTCTGTAAAATGGGTTTAATAGGAAGTGTAATGGCTCTGCTGTTAGTTTGCTATGAGTTTTAGCCAGCTAATGTTAGCATTCAGTTTTTCCCAACAGACGCTGAAGAGCTCTTTTAGCTTTTAGCTGAAGTGCAACATAAGACACATGCATGTTTCTCACATTCTGAATGATACTTACATGTAAACCTTGCACAGCATGCTCTGTAAGTACTGCAGGGACTCACGGTCGAGCAACGGAACAACAGAAACAGCAGTATTCTGACTGTTTGAATTTCTCTTTTTCTTTTTAAAGAGAGTACCAGACACATAATACACAGGAAAATAACATGCAATTTCATTTCAGTCTTAAAATCTACAAATTTTCTACTTTGTTGAGTTTGTTTGTTTGCTTGTTTGTTTGAGGTCCTATGATGGCAAATTAGGTCAAAAGAAGGGCAAAATAACATTTAAGGAGCTCGGTGGGGCATCAGGTTCTAAAAGGAAAACTGACAAATTTATGAAAAAAAAAAAAAACAGGCAAATTTATGAAAAATTACAAATTTACAAGAATAAATATCAAATGTATAAAAGAAAATGGAAAATTTAAAAGAAAAACTGATAAATTTACAAGAAAAAAGGGTAAATTTATGAGGAAAAAAGCAGAGTAAAAAATGTCAAATTTAACAGTAATATTTACCAAATGTCTTTTTTTCCTCATAAATCTGCAACTTTTCTCAAAATTTTGTTGTTGTTTTTCGTTTGTTTTGTTTGAGGTTTTATTTCACCTTCAGTGGCCCTAACATGCTGTCGTAGAGTTCCACCCCTCATAAGTCAAGTGTTTGACCCTGTTATGTATGTATGTGACCTGATGCTGAGTGCAAATGTGATGCTGACTCTGCTGATGGACCCAACAGCCTCTTTACTCCAGATGACTTACTGATCAATAATGAAGGCACACCACCATGCTGCTCTGGCTTCACCCTGCTCTCATGGTGGCTCATATTATAATACACTTGTCCTCTAAGTTACCGCCGTTTCCTGTGGTGAAGTCGCTTGCGTCTGTGTATTAAAAACCCAGAGGATCTCTGTGAATCTTGACAGCGACTGTCTGCATGCGTGGAGGCTACTGCTGCTCGGGGTTAGTCGTGGCTGAGGGTTCGTGGCAGCTCGTTGGTCAGGATGTGCCACCGCTCCACCCTCTGGCCCTTGTTCTTCAGGCAGTCCACCCAGTGACGGAGGGCATCGCCCTGGGACTTTGAGCTCAGACAAACGCCACCTGAACATCAACAAGGAAGCACAGGAAGACTTTCTGCAGTTAGTGTAACCTTTAGGCCTCAAGTGTCTTCTCATTCTTGTTTTAAACGCCATTATTGCCTGTGACTACTTATACCTGGGTGCACAATAGGCACATGATTTGTGTTCCCACCGAGGGAACCACCCATGAAGGATTTCTTTCAGGGTCATTTTCAGAAAGAAGGACCAATTCTGGGATAGTGTCCACATGAGGCTCCAGCAGTGAGTCAGTTCCCATAAGCTCCCATGTTAAAATGTCCAACTTTACAGCAGAAATAAACATGTTTACAACCTGATACAAAAACTGTTTTGATCTCTATAGCTAATTTCACCCTTCACTCCCCGTACAGTTGTTATGAACATTTTTATAACCCACCTGTTTAAGTGTATTAACCCTAGAAATTTGGATTATTCTAGCTTTTTTAAAGTGGGATATTAAAAACTCTGATCTGAACTTGATCAGACTGCATCTGAGATTGAACTGAAGATAGAAAGAGCCCAAATACAACCTAACAAAGACAGCTGCAGGTGCTGATGTTGTGAAATCTGAAACATGTGTTTTCCCTGACTGTGAACCTCTGTTTGAATTTATTCTGATACTTGAGGACAACCACGAGAATACTAACATAGTAGAAACTGTTTAATTATGAAAATGGAGAAAAAGAATTAGGTCAGTAATACAGATGGTAATTGTGATAAATATGCAGTGATAATCGTAAATAAAAGTTGAAAAGCTTTGCCAACACTAATCAGCAGCAGCATGTGTTAGACTCATTAATATTTACAGCACTTTTTCACAGCTGAACCAGTGGAGGAGGATCCTGTTAAAACTTAGAGACACTCCATTTAAATACAAAACAGATACAGCTATCTGGCTACAGCTACAGGGTTCAGGAGAGTTTCTAGTCCCGGGTTTCAGTCTGATCAGTCGCTCACCTATGAAGTCATTGGAGCGGCCCAGGTCGTAGTCCCACACTGTAACCTCCAGAGTCTTGTTGGCCAGCTCCGACAGGGAGATCTCATAGAAGAACTCCTGCAGTGAACACACAGAAGCAAGAGAAAACACATGCAGGAACAGAGTGAATACAGGTCTGTGAGGTCCACTGTTAAAAGCCTTCCTCCATTGACTGATGTTTGGTTGCTGGATAAATCTACAAAGACCTGAGGTGAAGGAGGAGACCTACTCGCTTTGATTCATCACCTCAGTTTTATGCTTTCAAAGTGAAATTTTCTTGATAAATCTGTAGCTGAAGAGCAGATTCAGATTAGATATTTTAACATGAGACAGAAATGACAGTTATTGAAATCTTAGTAGAAATTGATGGATTTGGATCTATCGCAGATTGAAATTTGGGCCTGATTTAGACTTATTATGGTGCCAGATGTGGACTGAATACCACAGCATACTTTACCTCTGGCAAATAAGGTGGACCTGTGGCTGAGATGAGGCAACTATCAGGAAGAAACAAACAAAACTACAGATGTGAGCCAAACGCTCACTGCTTTCTGGATAATAGTTTAGATACACTGATCCTAATGTTCCTCCTCACTCTGACCCATCGAGAACTCCGCAGACTTCTGAAGGCGTCCTGTGCCATCAGGTACCAAGATGTTAGCAGCAGATCATTTAAGTCCTGGAAGCTTGGAGGTGTGGCCTCCACGGATTGCTCTCGATTTCCCAGCACACCCCACAGATCCTCAGTCGGATTGAGATCCAGTCTGTCACTTCCAACTCATATTTTTCAATGTCATTTTTCCAACACAAGTAGACCCTGATGTAGATCTAGAACTTTCTGAAGAGATTATAAACCTAATTTGGCTTGGAAGTGCCTCAGGAGCTCCCAGGAGGAACTTGAAAACACTGCTGGGAAAAAGGATATCTGGAATACCCCAATTAGTCTTCTGCCACCATCACGTGACTTTGAATAGGCGGAATAAAATGGATGGACTTTTAAAGATTTCAGGGAAGCCTGGATTTTCTCTCTATAATGACCTAAAACACATCTTCTAAGTTTTGAATTCTTTTAATAACTTCTAATTTTGCTACATTATTCTGTACCTGTCTTGTGAGATTTCTCTGTTGCATTTATACCTCATTATTTAAAGGCTCCAGTCTGGAAGATACGCTTTAAAATGCACCATATTAGTTTCTACCAATATTTATTCATACTTAAATTCAATATATTTAACTTTTTCTTCTGTAAAAATAAGAAAAAAAAGTGTTTGCACTTGAATTTTGAGCTTTTTTTCTATCACCAGCATGGCCAAGAAAAAAGTAATTTCAGTGCAAGAGAAGTGCAGTCGGGCTATCATCAGGTTATGTCGGAGAAACATGAGATATTTCCTCTGAGAGGAAAACAAGATGCAGCAATGCTGTCAGCGAGCTGGACCAGATTTAAATGAAACTTTAACTGCAGAGGTGAACAAAGCAAGCTTGTTAACAGCGCCGCTCTGTGAGGGTGGAGCTCGACTGCGATCCGGCCGAGGGGAGCAGCTGTGGGGATCTTACCTCGTTAAATTCAGGGTTGAGGGTCCTTTTCATCACGGCTGTTTTGTGCTTGGATTTCTTCTCTATGTCAGGCTTCAGGTATCTGATGGCAGAGGCAGAAAAGGAGGAGAAACATGTTAATATACAGAATGATTTGGCTGCTCAGTGGAGCCTGTCAGTACAACTATACATATACAGAAATATTTGTTAACCAGAGCACTTTGGGTTTAAGATTTTAGGGTAAAAGCCCTGCTGGTTTCCCATTTAAGAGTCCTCACACTGTGAAAGCTGGGATATGGGTTAATAAATAAATAAAAAGACTGACTGAGCTGAATTCAACTAATTAAACAGATCTATTCACTGCATTTTACTCAGTTTTGGCTGAATGGAAACTGCTGTTATACACTGGCTTCAATTTAATTTTCCTATCATATCACTGACTTTTATAAAAAGTGAACAGTCCCATTGTGTGTGGTGGTTGTTAATAAGAAATGCATTAATGAGAGAAAACAAAGCGATCTGAAGTCATAGACTGGAAATGAAGCCTAATTAAACGAGTGTTTGGGAGCCCGAGGCGACAGTCGCGCTGTGCAGGATGAATTTCATGCTGCTGTCTGATGAAATCATGGAAGTCATCATTACTGAAGCTGTAATGCAGAATTAATAAAGTCAGGTTTACAGTGCAACACACACACACACACGCGCGCATGCTTGTACTGACTTTGTGAGACCACCTAACCCAAACCTAATCATGACCTGAAACCTTAAACAGGCCTTACAGAAGGTAAAGCAGCACGTTTCAGACAGAGGATGCACTGAGGAGCTGTATCAGACAGCTAAGTGTGTTTTGTTTCCTAAAGCTGCCCCACCTGTGAGAGTGAAATGAAACAGTGAGTGGGGAAAAACAAAACTAAGTAGAAAACACAAAGATCCTATTGTATGAGTAACATCACACAGCATCTGATGAAATGGTGCTATATTAGGCCCTGGAATGAGAACATGTTGGAAATCTTGGCTGCTTGCACTGAATATACCGGAAGCCCTGATAAAGGTCGTCATCAGTGAGCAGACTACCTGATGGGTTCCTAGATTGTACTTAGCCCTATCCTAAACTTAACCTGAACTTTACCTTATGTCCCCTAAAGGAGGGCTTGGTCCCCACAGCATGAGTTTGTGAACAGATATGCATCTCTACAACATCAGTAATACTGCTGGGGGGCTCTTGGTCCATGTATTTACAGGATGGGGGAAGTTTGCTGTAGAGTTACCAGAGCTCCACACAGCAGCAGATGTGGTGTTGGTGGCCGCAGTGTCTGCCTTTGCAGAGTCACTCGAAGAGGCAGAGCTGGGCTGTAATTGGTCCTGACCATTTATTTTAAACATGAGGAATTAATAAAGGCGAAGTGAAGCTTCATCACTGTCATCTCTCTGCAAACTGCTGCAGCCTAATGGCTAATTGTTTTTGACCAGGATCTGTCCTGCTTTCTTGCATTTGTGCAGTATCTCTAAAATTAGAAACATCCTGTCTCAGAGTGATGCTCAAAAACTAGTTCATGCATTTATTACTTCTAGGCTGGACTATTGTAATTCATTATTATCAGGCTGTGTCACGATCTGCGGAGTACGCAAACCAAGCAAGAACAAAAAAGAAACATGGAGTACAAGAGTCCAAAAAACAGTTCTGGGGGTCTGCCAGGCCATAGGGCAAAACTTAGGGACTGAGGAGACCCTCGGGTAGCTTGGCTGGAGGCGGGAGACTCCGACGACCCTTGGACACAGGTGGAGTGGGACCCACGGGCTCTGATTCAGGTTCAGGTGCAGGTGCAGGTGCAGGCCGCCCGGGACCCACGAGTTCAGGTGCAGGTGGCCCGGGACACATGGGCTCAGGTTCAGGCTTTGATGCAGGCTCTGGTAGCTCAGGTTGGGGCTGCGCAGGACGTCCAGGACTGTGGGGACACCCAGGAACTTCCTCTGAAAGCTGCAGCTGGTGTTCAGGCCTGGCCACTCTCACCCTAGGAGTCGGAATGGGTACCGGAACTGGCTGAACACTAGTCGCCCCCACCCGCGGAACTGTTACGGGTGCTGAGACTCACTGGGTCCTGGTCATCCTCACCCTTGGAACAGGGACAGGTATGGGTGCAGGAGGAGGCTCAGGGGTGGCGTCAGGTAAGGCAGCAGTCTTTGAAGGAACATGCTGTGATTTTAAAGCAGTCTCAGGCTGGGGAGCAAAACAGGCCTTGTAAGGGGCTACAGGAGCAACAGTCTCAAAATTAACTGGCTCCTCAACACAAAAGACAGTCTTTCCCACCATGGGGTGCAAAACACAAGACTCAGGAATGTTGAGTTCACTGACATTTAGTTCATGTGTTGTAGTGTACCAACAACAGAAACCCCGCTACAGTTATTGGCCCATTCAGGAGCAGGAAACACCATATGATTATTAACAGGCTTGGAAACAAAACACTGAGTTGATAAATTAACTTGCTCGGGAAAAGCAGTCTTATTAAAAGCGGGTCCATGAACAGGAAAAGTGGCATGGACATTGTCCTGCTCGGTGACACTAAACGCAGTTTCATTGTTCAGCACCGAATCACAGAACACAGTCTCATTTACTGGTTTAGACCAGAGCTGTTCAAGCTGAAAATACTCCATCTCTGAAATAGCCAATTCAGGCAAAAGAGATACTTAGGGGACTGAAACAGTTTTACTCACAGTAGTTTTAATGTCCGGTGGTTCGATTTTGGGACACACAGGAGAGGTGGCCGGTCCAAGCCGGGGCTGCTGATTCTGCCATCCGGGAACACAGTTCATTCCCCGGGGAGCAGGATGCAGCGGCAATGAGACAGCAGACCGCTGTAGCGACAGAGAACTGTCGAGACACAGCTGCGATGATGCGGCGGAGAGCTGACGGAGAAGAGATGAAGCACTCTCTCTACAACTGGGCTGCCCATGCTGAAAAGCTCATACTGGAGCTGGAGTTTTAGCTGGGTTGCTGAGTTAGAAAGAACAGCATAGTCCGGAAACGCCAAGAGCCGAGGCTTGAATGAGAGGTAGTTTTCAAAGAAGACCAGGTGAATGAGTCTTGTGTGAACATTCTTGGCGTTTACCACACACTGGAAACAATCCTTTAATTGGGTTCTAACTTCCTCTGGAACTGAACTCGAGTCTGTGGGGTCCATGTCTGGTCAGCACGTACTGTCACGATCTGCGGAGTATGCAGATCGTAAGTTGAAGAGTGTGGACCCAAATGCAGACACGAGGAGTCGGGCTTAAAGAGAACCAAGGATGTGCCATTTATTTTGGCCGTAAAGAACATACAGAAAACAAAGAATATAAAAGGGAACTAACAAAACCTATACAGAGAAATAACGCTAGGAACTGAAACACTGAGGCAAGGATTCACAATGGGAAGGTAACTGATGCGCTGACAAGGGACAAAGGGAGACTGGGACAAAAAATACACAGGCAAGTGATAGGGAAGAGGAGACAGCTGGGGAGAACAGGTGAACTAAATCATAAGAGACGAGACATAGGAAGCAAAACTAAACATGATGCACACAGGACAAGAGATTATCACAATAAAACAGGAAATACAGACAGAAACTAGGACACACAAACTTGACATAGACAAAAAGGGAAGCAAACATGGAGACAAACTACAGAGACAAGGCACAGGGGGACCAGACAGACATAGGTACACAACTGGGGGGACAAAAGGTAACAGACACGGAGATGAGACTAACTACACACAGGTAACTTGACACAAGAGGATGGGGAACACTGAGGGAGGAGAATAAAACTGATAACTAAGAACAGAACGCTAGATCAAATATTAAGAATACAAGAAACAAATATAAATATTCAAACCAAGAAACATAGAATATACAAATAAACACTAGAAAGTCCAAAAATACAGAAAGACCAGGTCAAATGACCCAGTACCATGACAGGCTGTCCTAAAAACTCCCTGAAAAGCCTTCAGTTGATCCAAAATGCTGCAGCGAGAGTACTGACAGGGACTAGAAAGAGTGAGCATATTTCTCTCATATTGGCTTCTCTTCATTGGCTCCCTGTTAAATCCAGAATTTAAAATCCTTCTCCTTACATACACAATATTCAATAATACCCATCTTATCTTAAAGACCTCATAGTACCATATCACCCCAATAGGTTTCCTGAGCCTGGTTCTGCAGGAGGTTTCTTCCTGTTAAAAGGGAGTTTTTCCTTCCCACTGTTGCCAAGTGCTTGCTCATAGGGGATCGTCTGATTGTTGGGGTTTTTCTGTATTATTGCAGGGTCTTTACCTTACAATATAAAACGCCTTGAGGCAACTGTTGTTGTGGTTTGGCGCTATATGAATAAAATTGAACTGAATTGAACGGGAAGAGAAAAGAGCTCGGCCCCGTCCCATTTCGAGCCTCTGCTACCCCACCATCCATCTTTTGGAGCTGTGTGAGCACATGCGAAGCTGTGCAGGATGTTAATAAGCACCAAACTGCTGGACAGAAAATTAAACATGTTCATTTTCTATGAATTAACTTACTTTATAATAAAAGTAAGTCTCTGTCTCTAAATCCACACTTACATACAAATCAAACTAACTCCTTTCTTTCTGTTTATTTTAAACTTTTGCTCTTTTTCTATCTACTGATAGTGAGATGATCAGGTGGGCAACACTGACCGGACTCTGGTTTTAAGCATGAATATTTACCTGCCTGAGTGTAAGCTGCAGCCATTTCGAAAACTCATAAATCTCTCTGTCTTCACTCAAACTGTGAACTCAGTCACCTTGTTGTTCTGGCTTCAACTCTGTTTGTATTCAGAGAGCATGCAAGAGAAAAAAAAAACAAAAACAAACAACAGTCGTCCTCTTCAAAGTGAGCATCCCTCGAGAGGAAACAAAAGCAGAGAAGAAGCCTGAAATCCCCGGCTCTAGCCCCCGGTGTTTCCCTCTGACAGAGCCAAGATGTTGCTCGAAATGTTTTCTTCTTCACACTAATTATCCTTCCTGCCAGGAAACAGATGGAGCTTTTTTAACAATAACTGCATCATTGATTTGCAAAAGTTAATAAGATGGCAAAACTCCAGCTTTTAATTGTCTTATTCAGCAAAATTGTGGGGTTTAGACAGCATCCTCAGCGATAGCTGCAGGGAGGAAACTACACAAGGAATCTTTTTTTTCTTCCATTTTGGACCAACATGCCAACCAGTCCCAGTTATGATTTCTGCTTTTAAACAGTTACTTAGGGAGGTTATTATCTTTTGGTGAACGGCCAAAATGCTGAGCCAGTGAAACAATAACAAAAGCTTTTTCACAAAAAGCCACTTCACTGCCCAGCAAATGCTCCAAAATATCGCCAAAATTAGATTTATCTTCTTTAAATAAACTGTAAGAGATACAAAAAAAATATGTGATTGGCTTAAAATATATTTGGGAGGAAATTGGAAAATTATGTACAAATTGGAATTAGGGACAAAATTAGGGCCAAAAACATTCGCTCACTAATTGGAAATAATCTCTTAGTCTCTTAAAACAAAAGACAATGAGACAAACGAGTGGGACAAATCCCTTTGGTTGCCAAAAAAAAAACTTCCTGGTGAACTATTTTTGCATTTGCTTCAATCGGCCATCGTTGACTGAAAAATAAACTAAAGCTGAATGCCCAAAGCTGCAGTTCCTCTAACATCCACCAGAGGCTCCAGCAGTGAGTTAGTCCCCACAGACTCTCATGTTAAAGTGTCCAGCTTTACAGCAGAAATAAACATGTTTCCAGCCTGATACAAAAACTGTTTTGGTTTCTATAGCTAATGTTTTTATAACTAACCTATTTAAATCGTATTAAGGCTTAAAGTTTGGATTATGAGGGGCGTGGCGTCTTTGACTGACAGGTGGATGGCGACACAGGCGGCTGTAGCTGCTAGCTGTCGTTAGCTGATAACTCGTCTAAATGAAACCCCCAAAAGCTAAAATTAAGGTTTTAAAACAGTCTGGGGTTTTTTGTGTTACCTTTAAATACCTTTTATGTCACATGAATAGCTGGTGTGTCGGTCCAGGTATGATTCACTTGCAGTTAAGAAAAACACTAAAAGTTGTGTATTAGTTTAAGTTTCTTATGTTCATTAATTTTTTTCTGTCACTTAAGTTTCCACTGCCAAAGAACAGTACCGTTCATGATAAAAAAGAAAATGAATTTAGACTTTTATTTTAAAGGAGCTTCATCACACACACACTCACACACACTCACACACTCACCGATGCATGTAGGGAAATTTGGGGCTCAGTATCTTTCCAAGACCAAAGCTCTTACATTTTGACGTAGGGGTCGGAGAATCCATTAACATCCATGGCTGCTAAGTGGGCGCAGCGCTTCACGCCCACACAGAGACCCCCGCTGCGATGTCCTTCACCTCCACCTCCTCCTTCTACATCTTTATCCTCCAGACTGACTGGAGGCAGGAACTGAAGAGAGAGGAGAAGACGACCTCGCTCCTCCAGGCTGTGCAGCTGCTCGTTCTCCCACTGCGGACAAGATCAGACCAGTCACGATAGCTTAGTAATGTCAGCTTCGTCATTATTAGTTTAGTCATATCAGCTCGGTCAGTTTATTCATGTGTGACAGCTCAGGTTGAGAGGCAAGGCTGGGAAGGTTTGGACACATGCAGAGGAGGGTTAGTGGGTATATTAGACAAAGGATGTTGAAGATGGAGATGCCAGGCAGGAGGAAAAGAGGAAGACCACAGAGAGATGATCTGCTGTGGCGACCCCTAAAGGGAGCAGCTGAAAGAAGAAGAAGACCTCAGTTTATTTAGAACACAGCTTTTTAGGCACTTCTGCTTCATTTTTTTATGACCCACAAGCTACGTCCAAGTTTTTACTGTCTATCCCAGCAAACGGCAACCTTCAGGGAACGTTCCCTAAAGGCTCCCTGAAGGTCACATTTTGGAGCGTTCCCTAAAGGTTATTTTTCTAGAACCTCTAGGGAATGTTCCCTAAAGGTCGTCTGGGGTTTTCAGATAACCTGAGAAAATTAAACAGATGAACCCAAAGTTAAAGTTTTAGGGTTGTGTTTTAATTTCATGTGTGGTATGCAAATATAAGCGATAAATGAAATGATGCTATGAAATAATATATCTGTGTCTTAGAATAACTCATTGGACTGAGGAGGCTTTCTTTCTTTTTTATCTTTGAAAGCACTGAATATGCTACTTGACATTTAGATCTGCACTCTCTACCAGTTCTTGGCAGTAGTGTACCAATTCATTGTTTGCCAACCGCCAATAAACCTCAAAGAAGAAGAAGAAGAGCCTCTCAGCCCTGCGGTTTTCAACTTTTTAACATCAGCAGGACGCCGACCATTTGAATTATGTATATAAAGGCAGTTATCTACATTTTCATAACAATATTTCTTTACGTTTTTTCACCTGTTCAGCTTGTGTACCACTTCTCAATAAGTTTTTTGCTGAGTTCATCAAATAACTCATATTTAGCATGTTAACATTAGTAGAAAATATGAAAGTAAAGACATGTGTTTTATATAAGAAAGGTAGAGTGTTAACATATGTTGGGTCCAGAGACTAACATTACAATAAGTTCAGGTACTTATCGGCCTAACAGGGCAGCTCACAGTCAGAATGACACCATTAAAGGCCACAATCCCACTCTTTATTCACACAGCAGTTCACCTTGGATTTCAGGTTGTGCTTTTGTGCAAGGAAACGTTTTTTTCAAAATGACCCGACTGCACTGAGATGGGATTTGGGCTGAACCTGATCTGTTGGTCAGAATGGTTGTTGGTTGGAACAGAGTGTAAATGCTTGCCTAAAGAAAGGGAAAATCTACGGTGGCCCTGAGAGGTCAAATGCACTGCAACTTAAGACACCAGCAAATAGAAAAATGCTGCAAAAGCAAACAAAACACAACAGAAATTGAATAAAACACAACTAATGTAGTAAAAATGCTGCAAAAGCTAAAAAAAAATTTGCTGGTGTTTTCTTAATTTGAAGTCCATTTGACCTTTCAGGGCCACCATAGAAATCTGTTTTCAAATGGTGATCTTTTGGTTTGATGATGTGATCATGTCACTCTCACTGCAGCTAATGTCTGGCCTGGTTATGTATTTATAATGTTGGAGTCCTGATACTGCCATCATCTTAAAATAAACCGGGCTTTGTCTGTGCGCTGTCATCTCCATCTGCTTCTGCTCAGACTGAAGCATCAAAAGGATTATTAACTGCAAACCTGGAACCAGTCAGCTGAAGGTATTCATCAAAGTCATGGTGACTTAAACAACAGCAGTAGCAGCAGTATGTGTCAGAATAACTGTTAACATTTCCATTTATTTTACTGTCTGTGGGGAAAGAGGTAATAATAGGCCTTTATCACGGCAGGCATTCTGACTTTCAGCTTAAATATCCCTGTACGCCACGATGATACGCCAGCATCCACAGCTAGCCTGGCAGTCGGGCTGAGCTCAGCTCACCCAGGTGTGAGTTTTGACCGCCCATTCCAAAGTTGAGAAATATCATTTTTGTTTTTCATTTAGCTGGTGGGAGAAAAAGCAAAGAAAATAAAAATACTGTTTCTAATTTCTTCTTCAGTGGGCAGCATCCAGCTCACCTCTTTTCCTCATATGTTTAGAGGTAAAAACACACAGAGACTGGAAGCAGAGCTGGATTTACATGCTTTCAGAGCACAATGGTGAGTACACATACATTCCCACCGCTCACAAAGAAACACAGTTCTTCAGTCTGTGAGCAACCATCATACAGCTGCAATATACAGTTTGGAACAGTTTGGTTAGGTTTTTGTTTATTATGCTTATTGTTGTCAGAGATCATGTACAAAAACAGTAATTCCAGCTTCTGAACATGGATTCAGACCCACAACCTCAGGCTGATCTCCCCTTTGGGCTGCGCCTGTTATCTGCAGCTGCCCAGCCTAACACAGCAGGCTGAAACTGTCTCAGATCCTCAAAAGCAGGACCTCTCCTAACCGGAATGCAGCCATCATTTTTACACCTGCATTTTTCCTGCTGTGAAGTCAAGATGTCTGCTGTGGAAGAGGTCTGTGTATCCCACATATCTATCTGTGACTGTCAGGTGCATCACTGTTGGCAGAGGATCTCAAGGAGCCATCTGACAGCAAGACCACAGGAGATGGAGATGAATCCCTCAGCAAACTATAAATGCCCTTAAATGAAGGTGTTTTCATCATAACTGTTGTAAGCTGAAGGGTCATGTGATGAGTGCTGCATCTGATTAGCTGTTAGTGACAAATACATTCATTTCTTATATAGAAATGACAGAAATGCTGCATTTGCATTTTGTGTTTGTGTTGAGTTGGTAGACAGGAGGAATCAGACAAATATAAAGCAGATATACTGAGAAAGGGTTTGTGAATCTGCTGGAATTTAATGAGCTGCATGCAGTAAAACAAGATTTTTGTGAAAATGATTTGTTTAGACAAATGTTTTTTCTTCTTGTCTTTTTTCAAGATGGTGTTGGTTGCTCAGAAAACTCCATCTGGAAATGTGTGACTTGCTCTAAATTGCTGATGATTGTGGGTTAGTTCACCTTAAGGTGACATCATTACCTCTGCTAAGGAGGTTATGTTTTTGGTAGTTTTTGCATGCGTGTTATCATTCTGTCTGTAAACACGATAGTTTGAAAAGTTTTGAATGAATTCTGATAAAACTTTGCAAAGGTGTAGAGTGGGGTCATATTAACAATCCATTAAGATTTGGCTTACATCCACCAAGGTCTTCAAGGTCAACTTAATGATTTATTGGTCAAAAATTGACAAAAAGCTCATAACTTAGAAACTATGATTCTAAGTTTGCTGTATATTGTCAACATGTAGAAAGCACCATATAAAGATTTAAAATATCATGTCGCATTTGACCTCTGACCTCTCCTTCAAGGTCAATAGATTGATCTGAAGGTCAAAGTGCTAATAATGCTATACACAGCTATTTAAAACTATGTTTCTTACTGCCATTGTTTGTATTGACAACATAGGAAATGATATATGGGGATTCTAAATATCATGTTACTTTTGACCTCTGACCTCTTCTTTAAGGTCAAATAAGGTAAAACTTTCATAAAATGTCTTTTATCTTTAAAACTTTGCTTCAAATTCTCCTGCCTTTATTTGTATTGACAACATGTAGGAAATTATTCTGGTATATGAGGATTCTAAATATCACATTATAGTTTGCATCCAAATATCATGTCACATTTGACCTCTGACCTCACTTTTACATTTCACAGCTGCCTTTCTTTCAAGTTGACCCCAAAATGTTTTATCTTTAAGGAAAGTATTGTCAAGAGAAAGAGAATGAGCTGCCTAGTTAGAAATATACTGTAGTAAAATATTATATAATAAGCTCAAGTTATTCATGTTCAGCTATTTACAAATCAATACCTATGATCCATGACCTACTAATACATGTTTGTGTAATCAAAGTAAACCTCTGTCATGCTACTCTTATCTGAATTTTACTGCACTAGAAACTTCTTAATGTACGTTTAAAGAGAACAAAGAAAACAAAGTGAATATATACAAAATACAAAACTATTCCCTTAAAAGTGAATACTGCTCAGAGAGTGAACTGGCTTGGTGGAGGTTTGTGCTCTCTGAGTGCTTCTTGTTATCTTTGTTGTGAGCACCATCTTTGCACCACTGTTTGTCCTTACACAGGTTCTTCCTCCAGTCATTATAGAGGAACCACAGAAAGAAAAAAGCACTTTTTTTATTAAGTACAGCAATTTTTTTAATGAAGCTTCTCCTCCACTTCAAAGAAATCTGCTGACAACTTGTTAAATGTGTGTTCTGCTGACATTTAACTGCATATCTTTACTCTCACTGCTTGCAGAGAATTTAAAACACTGACGCCTGATATACTCAACTGTGGGACTTCTTAGAGAAAAAGAAATGTAATAAATAAATTCATCAAAATATGTGTTTCTTTTAGTAAGAAGTTCTTTCTTTGAGCTTATCTAAATGTAAGTGTGGAGTAAACTTTAGCAGAGGTTCTTTAACTTTACTGTAATCTGGTTTTGTGTAATGAGATAAACTAGTTTGGATTATGTTATTTATATTATTATGTTGCTGCACTGTATCTAACAGCTGGTGCCTAAAGTCCTGCTTTGTTTACATTAGAATAGTTTGTGAAACCATGCTTTGGTAACTTGGCATTGTATACTGTACATATGGTAATTTTTAAATCAATATTTTATTAAATTTGGATCACCTTCACTAACGGCCATTGTTGTCACTTTCAGATGTATTGTATTTGATCTGTGATTTGATTGCTGATAGATGCTGCTGTCTTTGATATCATTAGGAATTAGAAGTGGTGGTGTGGATTATGATTTGGGAAGATGGGATAAAACAAGACTTAGAAGTGTGATTCACTAATTTGTGGAAATTTCACACAGGCTGTTAGAGGCAACCAGAGAGTCGAGGAGGGTCTCATTTGTTAAGTTACAGTCTGTTCAAACATTAGCAGAAAAAAAAAGTTTCATACTTGAGAAAAGATGCCTGACACAGACATAACATCAGATGGTTTGTTTTCATTTGCCTTTCGAGCTTCTGTTTCTCCTGCAGGACTTTGGTGCTTCAGCCGCTTTGATGGTTCTGCTTCAGGCGTTTCAATCTTTATATTCCAGACCGGCTCCCACAGGTGGGGACACTCATGAACCAGAAACCTACAGATTTCCCACAAAGAGTCACTCTGATATTGAAGCCCTGTTTGTTACCCTCTGGATATTTTATTCTGTTTGTGGGTGAGGCTGCCAGATTTTTAATGACTGTCCACAAAGACCACTGTTCATTATTTCTACAGCTGAGGCTTCCTGTGAGGCAGGAATGCTGTTTTTCAATTGAAAGGCGAAGATTTAACCACATCTGTCACAGTTTCATCTGTGCCAGTGAAAGCAAAGAGCAGAGAGTGGCAGTGATCCAGAGTCCAATATCCATGTTACCTGTGGGAATTTGAGTGTACAGGCAGAGCTGTCAGCCATGACTGGCTAATAGTAGTATCCTGTCTGCTCTGAAAATAGAGCAGCATTTTGTGGGAGTCAATCCTGTTCAATCCACATATACAGTCAGGTCCATAAATATGAGTGGACAGTGACACGTTTTATTGTTGTTTTGCCTCTGTGCACCACCACAGTGGGTTTTACATCAAACCTTCAAGATGTGATTGAAGTGCAGACTCAAGGGGTTTAACAAAAGTGTTGCATTAACTGTCTGTTTAGGAATTACAGGCATTTTTATAAACAGTACTCCATTTTCAGAGGCTCAAAATTAATTGGAAAACTGCCCGACAAGCAGTTTCATGGCCAGGTGAGGCCTGTTTCTTCATTGTTCCACGATGAATTTAACTGATTAAAGATCAGTCCAAAGACAAGTGTTGAACTTGTCTTTGGTAGCTGTTCACTGGAACTCTCAACTCTCAAAGGTCCAAAGAGGATGCAAGCGAAGGAGGCTGTTATTAGGCTGAAAAACCAAAATAAGCCAATCAGAAAGAGCAAAAACTTTCACAGTGGCCAAAATCAACAATCTGGTTCACTTTAAAAAGGATTGAATGCAACACCAAAAGTCCTGAAAGAGCACAGAAAACAACTAAAGTGCATAATTGCAGAATTATTTGCATGGTTGAGAAAAACAACTTCACAACATCTAACCAGGTCAAGAATACTCTCAAGGAGGACCATGTGTCATTGTCAAAGTCTACAATCAAGAGACGCCTTCGTGAATGGAGATACAGAGAGTTTACAGCAAGGTGCAAACCACTGGTTACACTCAACAACAGGAAGTCCAGGTTTGACTTTACCAGTAAACATCTAAAGGAGCCGGAAACCAAGATGAATTTTTACCAAAAAGATACAAAGAGAAAAGCATGGAGAAGGAGAGAAACCGCTCACGATCTGAAGTATACCACATCATCTGCCAAACACGGTGGAGGCAGTGTTATGGCATGGGCATTTATGGCTGCCAGTGGACCCGGGTCACTGGTGTTTATTAATGATGTGACTGTTGATAGAAGCAGCAGGATGAATTATAAAGTGTACAGGGCTGTACTCTCTGCTCAGATTCAGATAAATGTTGCAAAACTGATCAGGCTGAGCTTCAAAGTGCAACTGGATAATGACCCAAAGCAAACTGCAAAAGCAACCCAAGAGCTTCTCAAGGCAGACATATTTGATATTGTTCAATGGCCAAGTCACCTGACCTCAGCCCAACAGAGCCGCTTTTCAGTTATTAAATACAAAAATGAAGGTAGAGAGACCCACAAGCAGCAGCTGAAGGTGCTTTAGTAAATATCTGGCAGAACATCAAGGAGGAAACACAGCATTTGGTGACGTCTTTGGGTTTAACACCTCAGGCAGTCATTGACTGCAAAGGATTTTCATCCATTAAAAACAATCTATATATAGACTTCTAAGTCGCAGAAGAAAAAAGTTTTGATATTTTGATTTCTTTTAGATAATTTAAGTGTTGTAATTATATTGTTTTCATTTTTATGTGGATGTCTGGTAAAAATGTATTTTTTATTTTATTCCATGAACAATAAAACAGTTAGATGAAGGAAACATCTGAATATATAATTTTAACAAATAACTTCTCATAGTCGAGCTATTTGATTAAACTGCGTTCTGCACACCTGATAGTCACCTAAACCTGGATTGTTAGGTCACATCACCCATGGTACTAACAATGATCATCCGTGGTATGACAGAGGGCTGAATGAGGCAGAGAAGATTTTACTCAGAAATGTGGAAAAGGAGTCGGAGCTTCCAGGAGATGAGGTGGAGGAGCAGGAAGGTGAAAGCTCAGAGGAGGTCATACCAACTTTTGAGGAGCCTGAGCAGGGGACAAAATGATGACATCCAAATTATGGATAAGAAGTAGCATTCTTATTATGCTAAAAAGTAGCATCTTTAAAAAAAAAAAAAAAAAAAAAATTGGACAAAAAA
>VUQS01055888.1:0-18397 GCA_015108495.1 Heterochromis multidens | reverse complement strand
CACGTGAAGATTACACTATGAAATAAGTGTTTATCTAGAGGTTTTTTTTAATTAAATGGGCTACACAAAACACCACAGTGTGTTGCAACAGAAAGTGATTCAATACCGCAGTGAGAGCCAACCTCCCCGTTCTGTCATGTTCCCAAGAAACAGAGGAGTTTGCTCTATCTTCAGATTTTTTATTTTAGATGGAAGCTTGAAATCTGTAAAAAGAATAAAACTAATTCAGTGTAAAATTTTGTAGAAATTTCCTGGATGATATATAAAATATCCACCAAATTCTACTCCATGTGCTATATACAGTATTTACTGTACTATAGGTTTCAGCTAGTGTGGGCAAGCTGCTGATATTAATTTTAGTAGTTATATTAATATTTTATCTCATTACCTATCATTAAAGTGTGGGACTGAAGTTGGGCTGTAAGATCACTAGTTACCAAGTCATTCAGATTTCAATGCAGTGATGAAAGCAGTCATATATTAATATTAGCTCTTCATTAGAAAATATATTTATGCTGAGATATAAAGATTTCACGTCCTGACTTGCATAAATATATATTTTTTTCATGTGTGCCTATGTTTGAATCTATTAGTTTCAACTGTAACACCCTTTTACCTCTGCACATCACAAGTTATTGATTTATTGATTATTTGTAAAAAAAAAATCCATCCATTACCTGTTGTGTTGAAGGTAACGTTTATCAAAAAGCTTTTACTCCTTTCCTAATACCTTGTGTTTAAACAGGTTTCAGCAGCCAATTTACGTATATTTTAAACAAAAGTAGCAGATTGTTTTGTCATATAAACATTTTATAACTACTGATGATGTCATTAATATGTGCTTTACAGAGATTTCTGTTTTTCAGTGAAACTTGTGGTAATTAGTGCTAAAGATATTGTAAGCTGTGTTTTTATGCTGTCATAAGCATTTCAAACTTTTATATAAAGCATAATGAACACAATGAATTGTGCCGCCTATAATGGAGACATGTTAGCCAATTAAATCTATTCAATCTGTAATATTTTTAAATTAAACAAGTATTGTAGGACATTATAATAAGGAAAATCATTAGCTATAGAGATTCATGAAGTAAGACGGAGAGTTTAGTGCATGAATTTGTGTCTCGAGGGACGACTGATGACGCTCCTTCTCATTCACCAGTCCTAACAGCCATTTTAGATTTCATGTCTGCATTCTACAAACAGGAAATACTGCACCTAGATAGAGGGCAGGGTGAACCTGAGGAACAAGGGGAGCAGGAGTAAGGGGAGGGTGATGTAGTACGCAGTACACCCTCTTGCACTTTCACCGGAAACCCCTCTATTTTTCATGCTCTGGTTCAAAAAAGGATGACGTCTCTGAGGCAAAAGAAAATGGGGGAGGGGTAGAAAAGGCAGGCATGCCGGTGGGAGAGAGAGGAGAGAGTGGAGGGTGATAGCAGGAAGGAGAGGCACAGCCAGAGCATCATTTGCAATGCTTGAGGAAAGCACAGGGTAAAGTGATTGGCTACGGGAGAGTGTAGCGTCACTGTCAGTGAGGGGGAGCTTCGAGGATGCTCCACTGAGCTGAGAGGGAATACATTTGTTGGGAGTTTGCATTGAGAGCTCAGCCATTATCAGCTGTACCACTGAGAACAGGGGCTCTTCGGCAGAATAATTTTCCACACCCAGTGCTTGTATACTCTTCTTCTCTCTCCTCTGCAGCCATGAATTATTTGCGTCGGCGTCTCTCGGACAGCACGTTCATCTCCAACCTGCCCAATGGCTACATGACAGATCTTCAGAGGCCTGATCCTGCTCAGCCTCCTCCACCTGCTTCCAACACCCCTGCCAAGTCTCCTACAGCTGGGCCAACACCTCCAGCCACTTCCCCTGCTCCAGAGAGGAAACCCCAGCCAGCTCAGTCGACAGGAGCAGGTTTCTTCAGTTCCATTACTAACGTTGTTAAGCAGACAGCTGCCTCAGCAGGGCTAGTGGAGCAGACCCAAGTCACGACACCTAAGAAGTTTAAAATTCTCCTGGTCATTGATGAACCACAACAGGAGTGGTAAGACAAAATGCTGCTCTTATATAATTCATCTTGAATCATGCATATGCTGCTGTATGCATTGTTTGTATGCTCCATCCATGTGGCTGTTAGGTAATGGTTAAGGAACCGCTGAAACACCGTCTCTGTCAAGCACCCTGCAGAGATGAATTAGGAGTGCTGCTGTGGTTTGATGTTACACCATGCCCGTGTTACGATAATACACTGAAGCAGCCAAAACTTAATCAAAAACAAACCACTGTTTCTCAGCAGTAATGCCATTACACCAAGATGGAGAACTTAAACTGTCCTCTATTCCCTCTGTTTTGTGATAAATGCAAATGCTTTGTTTATTTATTTTATTTAGTTATGCATTTGTTTGTACAAAAATGTGATGACTTAATTAAAAATGTTGAAATACTGCAATGTAATATGACATTTCACCATTTAAAAAAATGGTGTTCCACAGGTTGTGCAGAATTGGGAAATGCATGTTATTTATGTGTGCAGTCTAAATACTGCAGTGCTTCCCCTCAATCAATGGGGTTTCCCCCTACTCACTGATAGGAGATCACATGACATCCTAAGAGATTAAACCCATGGTGCACAGAGTTCTCTTAGTCATGAGTCCAACATAAAAATGTGTAACATCATCTGCATAGTTACGTTTCTCAGCCCTTAGGCTCAATAATCTTAAGGCATTAAGCCTTCATACTGGCAGCCGTGTCCTCGGAGATCTTAGTCAGAGGTAGCTTAAAGCAAGCATCTTTGTCAGTCGGCTGCTTTAAGGACTTAAAATGTCCTTAATGAGTGTACACATGGATTTATAAGGAAATTACTTTGCATGTAAACTCATATTTTCAAACAATAGAATATGTTAACTCTGTCACCTCATGATAAACATTTATTTATGCAGCTAGCATGTTTTTCACAGCAGCATGTCTACTAGTCATTGCATTATTTTGTATGGTATATACAGTCATTTTCAGTTGCCACCTAGAGATAGAAAGCATGGAACTGTAACTTAACTCTTTAATGCCTTTATATCTGTATACCATAGAGTAACAGCATTTGGTATTCACACTTTGTAGATTATTGAGACTTACTACAGGAAAAGAAGTAAAATGAAAAAAAAATCTGCATCCTTTACTTCAAACATTGGACACCCATAATAAAATCTTGCAGTTACATGTATTTTCAGCAATGTGAAATTTGTTTATTCATTTCTATTCCTTACCTAAAGCAGTTTCTTTTATTTTATATGATTTCAACTGATTATCCTCAGCCATATCACTGGCAAAAAGCCCTTAGACTTGGCATTTGTTTGTTAAAGATGTGATGTTGTATACATGTGTGTCACATCAAGTGTAGCCCTTTAAAACAAAAGCTAGTGTAAAGTCTAAATGTTTCGTTTTCTAAGTAAACAAATGGCTTTAAATTTATTTTTCTTACAGTTATTTGTGTGTTTTAAAATTCAAAGAACAGGATTAGATTTTGCTGCTTTTTACTCAGAAAAATACTAATATGAAAAATCAGAAATCAGAATCAGAAAAATACTTTTTTTTTTTTTTTATCAGACTGGATTTTATAATTTTCATTAAGGAAAGGCATTTGGTTGCCCACCCTCTTCTAGAAACTGAAACCACTCTGACTGGAGCAAAACATTTAATCAAAGTGCTTTAAATTGCCATATAGCTCTGGTTGTCTGCTGGTTGATCAATTGAAATAACTGTGATAGCACAAAGAGTAGTGATATGGCCATTCACCCAAAATCAGCTGAGATAGGCTCCAGCCCTCCAGTGACTATAAATTGGATAAGCAGTTAAGAAAATGTCTAGCTGGATGGATGATAACACCAATAGTTGAAGAGTTATGGTAACAGGAAGACCTTGTCAACACGTCATGTCTCAGAAGGTTAATATGTTACCTGTGTTGTATATCATGTATCAACCCTAGCTAAATGCCACTGTGTGCGTTTATCTGTGCAGGACTGGCCATTAATGAATTAGAAACCCTGATCGTTGTTAATAAGATCAGACCCTCGTCAGCAGGATGGATGCCAGCCTTTTATATTTACTTGTTCTTATTTCTTATGAGAGGAAAGGAAGCTGCATATTTGGCACAGAAACACAATATAATATATTAAACTAAAGTCCTGTCCTTCATCAAAGGTCCTTCTTATGAATAATGGCAAGTAGGTTGAGCTGATATGATGTTTCATGCACCATTATTCTTACTGTCAGTATATAACAAGACCTGATATGAAGAAGCTCCTGTGTAAAAACCTCAAGTCATTTTCTACTCTGACGGTACCTATATTGCAGTATATTCCATTTTGGAGTTTGAAGTGTTCATAACATCTGCAGTTTACTATTGTTCCAAATGTTTTCTTGTTACATATGCATCCAGTGCACAGCCACTTTGGACATCATCTAAATAATTCTTTCAAAGGGCTTCCTCTTTCTGAGTGCTGCATCTATTTTTTAGGCCTGCTCTATATCACCATAAGGGAGGTATTACATGTTTGACTAGGTTTTGTTTCTTTTAGACTGGTTTAATGGGACCTTTCACCTAGTGGCTTAAAGTCACTATTTCAGTATAAATCAGTGTAGGCTGTGACTGCTTGTTTTCTGTAGCTTTTGTCCTGATTCTGGTTGGAGCATAAAAAACCCTAACCGAGAACGATTCAGAGAGGAAAGCTCTTCAAAAAAGATGTTTTTGAATTAATACATTGTTTGTATTCTGGACTCACAGTGTCTGGACAAAGACTTTATTAAAATATATCTGTTAGCAAGCTCTGAGAAAATGAAATTTGTCTTTCTTTTCATGCAGGCTTTGGTGATTACCTATTATTCTTTGTAACTTTGGCACACCTTAAGTCTTTGCTTTGCATTGCTTATGTGCTCACTGTGTGACAAGATGTCCAGACTTTCTTCTGTACACTACTGCTAATGTAAGGAAGATTAATGAGAATCTGCTGGCCCAAGACACAACTGAAATCAGGAAAGAGGTCTCCAGACTAATTGCATCTGCGAGAAGGCTTAACCATTAAAGTCTGTTTACCAGATCAAAAATATTCAATACATACCTTTTGAATATTTTTAATTTTTCACTTCTAAAAGTTTCTGTGTATAAAGAGTCAATTGTTTAAGACTATGTCACTGTCAAGTACACATTTGTACAATTGTTGTAGAAGAAAACATTCTAGATATCCCAGGTATTACTTGGTTTTTTAGGGAAGTGACAATATTTTGCAATATGATAACTTTTAAGTGTTATGCTGTTCCCTTTTAAAAAGTTGCCACATATCTAGAATGACATAAAATACAAAATATAGAGAAAATAGTAAACAGTATAGACATGTTATTGGCTTCATTATGTAACAAGCTAAGCAGAATACTTAGAGTGTGCCGATAAAATCAGGGTGTTCACCAGGGTCAAAGCACAGACTGATGCTTTTTGTTATTCAGCCAGTGTTTGACTTGTTAGATGAGGCCGTCAGTCATCCAGAGTTGTTTAATATGTTCCAGGAAGGCTGTGCTATAAATTGCTTTTACAGGACAGGAGGAGCAGATGGTGCACTGTCTTACTTATTAGACTAATGGCTGAGATGCTCTGATTCCTTATACTCTATATAATGTAGCTCAATTTCCACAATGAGGGAACAACATTTGTTTTATTTAATCACTGAGTGTTAAAAATTACCAAAAAATAATTAGTCTATTACTATTTCAACTGATATCAGAAAGAAGATGCTGTGAGCTTAATCTAGTTCAGACATTACCAACATGTGAGAGTGAATGTTATGCAAGCAAAGTAATAAGACATTAAAATTCAGCAAGGATTCTCTTACCAAGTCCTCGGTGACTCATCTTCTTCCACAGCAATCTTTAATTTGGCAAATGTTTTACTGAGCAGCATTCAGCCATTACCAGCATCTCCTTATTTTTATTGTATATCATTTATATTTTTGTAATCACCAAAAGCAAAACATGAATATCTTATTTGTTTTTTAATCTCACATTTAATTCATGTCAAAAGTGCCCCTATTGATTCTTACAAATCAATGAGCCACGTAAACATCTACTGTCATGCTTCCTCATTTCACACCGAGCAGACATATGCACAAAGTGAGGTCAGTAGTCAAATGCGAAGGAAGAAAAAAATATAGCTGTATATAAAAATAAAGTCATTGGTTTTTGGACGAAAGCTAAACTTGACACAGAGTGGGTGTAGATGTAAGCCAGAAAACCTGTTTGCTGCGAGGTGACTGCTAAATTCTAATGCATATTAATGCACTGTATTAAAAGATCACGTCTTCTTTAAATGTCTGGCTTCTGTGGCCTTTATGGTGTGCTGAGCTGAGAAGTTCTTTGCACAGTGGAGAGCCATGAATCAATCACATAATGCTATACCTCTTCTACACAGTCATCCCTTATGTTAACAAATATTAAGTTTATTTGTATAAAATAAACCTTATATCATATCATATTTTGGAAATAATGTATTTTTTGTGTGCGCTGGCGGAGAGCATTCATCACAGTACAAAGTAGGGTCTTCATTTTCCCAAATATTAGAGTGGTGATTCATATTTTAATGCTTGTTTTCCTCCACAGCCAAGTAGATCCCCGTGCTCTAATTAAATTGTGAATGAATTATTCAGCTTTTCCTCCTCGTTAAATAAGCAGGGAGTGCAGGTTATGTGACAGGAGGGCGATGCAAATGAAGAGGAAGACCAAGTGGGAAGTGGAAAACATGTTTGCAAAATATACTTACACCACCATACTGTAATATTGTCTACAAATTCTGTTTGGATAAAGCTATAATAATGTATGTACCCCTCTTGCACTATAGTAGTTGGCAGTTAGTTTAAGTATGAACTTGAAGCTGTGGAAGTTAAAACTAAAACGAGACCTTACCAATGGCAACTTGAGAGAAGGATCTTTTTTGGGCTCGCCTTAGTATTGATTTACCCCGACAGTATCTCCGGTTACAGCTTACCTTGTCTGGGCCAGCCCCTGTACATAAGTATAAAAAACAAAAATAATAGGTGCACAATTGCTTTGAGGCTTTGGCAGTTTTCATCCCTGTGTAGCTTAGGGTCACTGATCCACCTTAATCTTAAAGCCCCATGATAAGATTTCCTCTTCAGCAGTGATCCAGGTGAAGAAAAATCTGTGGTGTCATACTCTTTCTTTTTAAGTGCTGAATTGCAAGACTGAAAGGTGCAACCATTTTCCAAATCTTTGAATTCAGTGCATTCAGTGAATATTACCTCATTGCATCATCCTTGTTATCCCCATGGACACTACTGTTAGTGGACGAGGCAGTCAGAAATGCTCACTTGCAGCTCTGTGTAGGCTGTGCAAGGCTTGCCTTTATAAATACACTTTTAAAAGTGTTGTAATGTTTTATGGATGTCCTTGCCAGATCGAGGGGAAAAAGTGTTAGTAATGCTCTGTGTCCGCAGTTAGAAAACTACAAAAGCACGTGTCTGCTTTCTACTATTCATGCATTTAACCAATTTGCACATATTCAACAGTAATTTATACTCCATCTTCTATAATATATTTGTTGCAGAGTAAAAATTAATAAGATCATTATACTCAGAGGGGTAGTCAATTGAAAATATCTATTTTGGAAATCTCTGTAATCCTTTTGTTTAATTTGTGATTAACATTAAAAGTTAATGCTTTCTTTTTACCCAGGGCTAAATTATTCCGGGGAAAGAAAATACTTGGGGATTATGACATCAAAGTGGAACAGGTACGTTTCAGCCAAGTGATATCCATTTCAAGTACTTACTGAGAACAGAGTATGCAAGTTCATAAGTTTAAATGCACTGTCCTCTTTTCTAATGATCAACTCCTTAGGCTGAATTCAACGAGATTAATGTCGTAGCTCATGCGAATGGAACCTGCAATGTTAACATGCAGGTTCTAAGAAATGGTACCAAGGTTGTCAGGTAAGACACATGCAAACACACACAGAAGATAAAAAAGTACTATTTTAAGTCAATGTTTCACGGAAATTGACTGGCATTTATATAATGCTTTTCTAGGCTTACTCAAAGTGCTTTGGACTCCAAGCCACATTTAACCATACATTCATGCAGCATTTTATCTACCTCACATCCATGGTTAATTCAGCTTCACCAATTAACCTAACATGCATTGGATTGTGGGAGGAAGCTAGAGTAACTGAAGAACCCACACAGACACAGTAAGAACAGGCAAACTCCACAAGCAACAGGGCTCACCACTGCTCTGCCGGGTCTATTTTACAAGCAAAAATAGCAAAGTCACTACCTTATTTTTCTTTTTTTTACAATCAAAATTTATACACTGACAGTCCCTACCTGATTTATCTACCTTGTTATCAGCACTTTAAACACTGTCATCTGGCATTTTTATGTTGAGTTTTTGCCACATCTATGCTGTAATTCTATTTTCTAGGTCATTCAAGCCAGACTTTGTCCTCATTCGTCAACATGCCTTCAGTATGACCCAGAATGAAGATTTTCGCAACCTGATCATTGGCCTGCAGTATGGTGGTGTGCCAAGCATCAATTCCCTCGAGTCCATCTACAACCTGTGTGACAAGCCGTGGGCGGTATGCAGTCGGCAGTCAGGGAGTGCTTTATTGTAGAACAATGTAGCAGGCAGATGGACAATAATACTGATCTTTTCTGAATGCATTTCACATAGTGTAAAAAAAAATTCTGTGAAATAATTTCCAAGTTATGTATGTCTGTCAATTATGTCAATATCTGTCTGTTTACCTTTATATGTGTGCAGTTTGCCCAGCTTATCAACACCTACAGAAAGTTAGGTCCTGAGAAGTTCCCTCTGATTGAGCAGACTTTTTACCCTAACTACAAGGAGATGGTGAGAACTGTACAAATTGAAAACTTCTGTTTTTGTTGTTAACAATTTTGTTAATATGTGAAAGGATAATATAAGAAATAACTCAAATTATACCTAATTACTTTAGGTAAGCATGCCATCATTTCCTGTTGTTGTGAAGATTGGACATGCCCACTCTGGTATTGGAAAGGTATACAGATATTTTGTGTTGCAGTAATATGAAAGTGTGCAGAATTTGATTTTGCTGTAGTTGTGGACATACTGTTCATTAAAGCAACTACATTTAAGTCCCTTTTTTTCTACATTTTGCTGTTTTCTGTCTGATTATTTATGTGTACAGGTGAAGGTGGACAACCACAGTAAGTTCCAGGACATAGCCAGTGTCGTGGCTCTTACCCAGACCTACACCACCACAGAGCCTCTCATTGACTCCAAGTACGATATCAGAATCCAGAAGATTGGCAACGACTACAAAGCCTACATGTATGTAGAACACTGTTGTTACTTAGCATTATAACAAAACCAGAAGAAGAGCTGAATTTCCTTTCATTTGTGTGCTTTATCCACATCAGGAGAACTTCTATATCTGGCAACTGGAAGACCAACACGGGCTCAGCTATGCTTGAACAAGTGGCCATGACTGATAGGTGAGTGTGCTACAGTCCGTGTTTCATTTTGATATAGTGAATGTTCTCAGTTAAAAAAAAAAAAAAAGTTACATTGTTAGGTACACCTTGCTAATGCCGAGTTAGACCCCCTTTTGCCTTCAGAACTGCTTTAATTATTCAAGGCACAGACTCAACAAGATGCTAGAAACATTCCTCTGAGATTTTGGTCCATACTGATATGATAGCATTACACAGTTTCTGCAGATTTGTAGGCTGTACATCCATGAGCTGAATTTCCCGTTCCACTACATTCCAAAGGCTCTATTGGAATGAGATCAGGTGACTGTGGAGGCCATTTGAGTACAGTGAACTCATTGTCATGTTCAGGAAACCAGTTTGAGATGATTTGAGCGTTGTGTCATAACGTGTTATCCTGCTGCAAGCAGCCATCAGAAGCTATATACACTGTGGTTGTAAAGGGATGGACATGTCAGCACCAATACTCAGGTAGGCTGTGGTGTTTAAACCATGCTTACTTGGTACTAAAGGGCCCAAAGTGAATAAATACAATATCCCCCTCATCATTACTCTGCCACCACCAGCCTCAATCATTAATACAAGACAGGATAGACCCATGCTTTCATGTTGTTTACACCAAATTCTGCTCCTACCATCCAAGTGTTGCAGCAGAAATTGAGACTCATCAGACCAGGCATCATTTTCTAATTTCGGTGAGCCTGTGCAAATTGTAGGCTCAGTTTCTTGTTCTTAGCTGACAGGAGTAACACCTGGTGTGGTCTTCTGCTGGGGTAGCCCATCTGCTTCAAGGTTGGACGTGTTGTGCATTCAGAGATGCTCTTCTTCATACCTTGGTTGCAACTAATGGTTGTAACAACTAAGGACCCGGCACACAGTGTGAGGATGTTTTTGTCGTTTTATTGTATATACACACACACACAGTCTGAACTCGCCATGTGACCACGAAGGGCCCTTGCCACTTGGCCAGTAATTTTGAACTAGATGAAGGGAGTAATACAAGCACTTTGTCTCCCGGTGAAAACTGTCTGAGCCTAGCCCCTCTGTTGTACAGGCGCTGCTGACGTTCCTGGGCCTGGAGCAAATTCTCCCGTGATAACCTCCCCAGCGTGTGTAGCTTTGCTCTCAGGTCCAGGACATACTGAATTTCACTTTTAGCCGGGCTTGGACCCTCCTCCCAGTTTTCTTTAATAAAGTCCAACACCCCCCGTGGCTTCCTGCCAAACAGCAACTCAAAGGAAGAAAATCCCGTGGAGGCCTGGGGCACCTCCCACACTGCAAACAAAAGAGGGTCTAGCCAGCGATCCCAATTGTGTTCGTCCTCGTGAATGAACTTACGAATCATGGATTTTAAAGTCTTATTCAGCCGCTCCACCAACCCGTCCGTCTGAGGGTGGTAGACACTGGTCCGAATAGATTTAATATCCAGTAATTCGTACGGCTCTTTCAGTGTGCGAGACATGAACAACGTGCCCTGGTCAGTCAGTATCTCTTTCGGGACACCGATTCGGGAGATGACCTGAAACAGCGCCTGCGCCACACTCTTAGTGGAAATGGTGCGCAGCGGCACTGCTTCGGGATATCATGTTGCATAATCCACCAGAACTAATACAAAATGATATCCCTGTGCACTCCGGTGAAATGGCCCGATGTGGTCCATGCCTATGCGCTCAAATGGGACCTCCATTAATGGTGACAGGTGCAAAGGCACTTTTGGAATGGCCGGCTGGTTCACCAGCTGACACTCCGGGCAGGACACACACCACCGGCGCACGTCTCCCCGGATACCCGGCCAACAAAATCGGGCCATAATTCGCTCCAGAGTTTTATCATATCCCATATGCCCTGCCATGGGGTTATAGTGAGCCCTCTGGAAAACCGTTTCCTGCGGTTTTTAGGCACCAACCACTGGGTGTGTTTGTCAGCTGTGTGAGTGTCACGACTCACCCGATACAGCCTGTCTTTAACCATTACAAAATGTGGGTAGGTTAGTGCTACGTCAGTGCTACGCACCGTTTTCGCAACTTTTATCACTTGATCAAAGGCTGAGTGTAGAGTATCGTCTCGAGACTGCTCTAGCAGGAAATCTCCCGTGGAGTGAATCGCCGGAGCCAGCGGGACCTCCCGAGAAGGCCCTGCCGTCTCCTCACCAGAGTCAGCGTCGGACGACCTCCGGTCACCGCTGAGCGCAGCGCAAACGCTACAGGTCCCTATCGGTCATGAACGCATCCCCACACACTGCCCCAACAGGTTGTGAAACCCCGGCCAATTAGTACCCAGAATTAGGGGATGCATCAGGTGGAAGCTAACTGCGGCCTTGACTCTATGCGTTTTTCCCTTGTATTTGATGTCTAGCGAGACTATAGGATACTTCTGGATATCCCCATGTACACACTTAACCATCACCCACTCTGCCTCCAACAACGCCCCTGGTCAAACCAGGTTTTAGTGAACCAGGGTCTGCGTACAGCCCAAGTCCACCAAGGCCTGGCGTATATCCCGTTGGCACCTTACTGGAACGCTGTATGTCCCTCCTAGACCGGGGCCGGTGATACGGAACACCTGTCCCACCTCCATCGTCAGACACTCCCGACGCAGGTGTCCTGGCCGCCTGCACCTCCAGCACTCCTGCCGCGGCGTTCATGCAAAGCTGCTTTCTAAAAACATAAAAACATTTTACTGTGTTACTGTATATAAATAAAATCAAATTGAACTGGTTTAAATAGTTTCTAATGCAGCTATATTGCATTTATGGGAAATTCATGTTGGAAAAGAATTTTACAGACCAGAAAACTGTTTTTTCAGAATGGCTGGAAATAAAGCTAGGAAATTCAGTCTTTGTTCAGACGTTTTCTTGAAAACTCCATTTCTTAAACACCTGCGAGAAGTGACACTCAGCACCTGGTTAAAACCATAGTATGTAGGCTGAAGATCATCTCTTCATTCCTTTAACTCAACTTCATAGAAATGAACATTTCTGCTCTTCTAACACCACTGTGTTTGTGACTGTTGTTTGGTACTATGCGTCATGTGTAAATATCAGACCTTTATTCTGACAGTCCACCTGCATGACAGTAAATTGAGCTGCAGATAAATATTTGGCAGAAATCAGAGATGACAGGACAGCCTTACTGTTGAACCTTTGCTTTGCAGTAAAGAAATTTGAAGGTCATTTGGTAGAGTTATTTAAAGTTGAAAATTGACTTGTGCATTTGAAGTGCTTTTTCAGTATCTGAAGTCACCTGAGCAAGAAGAGAGTGTAACAATGACCCCTGTGGAAGTAAGCTTCTACCTGATCTTCAGAGATAAGCTAACCTTGCTGGATTGTATTAAACTATGCATCCTGCATACTTATCAGGGTAATGAGAGAGAAAAGCTCAAACATGTTTATCCAGCTTTGTTAGGGTTAGAGCTGAAACATTTAGTTACCTACCTCCTGAGCTACAGCCAAGAGCAGACTATCTAGTAATAGGAAGGCTGGCTGCTCCAGTCTGCGTGCCAAATATCCTTGGGCAAGATACTAACCTCGAGTTGCTCCCCAATGCATCCATCCAGTATGAATGTGTATGAATGTTAGATAGAAAGTACTTAAGCATAGAAAAAAGTATTGTGAATGAGGCATGTTGTATAAAGTGCTTTGAGTGCTCAGGTAGAGTAGATAAGCGCTATATACAAATCAGTCCATTTACCATTACAAATATTTACTGAATTTAAATAGATTTTAAAGTCATTTGATAGCTCATTAGGTACCTGGGTCTAATTAAACCTAAAATATACAAACAGTAGAACAAGAGAGTAATAAATGGCAGTTTTAAAGTACTTTTAAGTAACAAGTACCTTTAGAGTATTTTAAATTAAAGGAGACACAAATTATACAATACGTTAAAAAAAAGAAAAAAAGACAAAATATAATTGAATAATTAATTTAAATTATAACTGACCAAGAACAGGAAATTGGGTTGCTTCACACAAAGATCCAGGGCCGGTCTGAGCGGAGTTTGCATGTTCTCCCTGTGCCTGTATGGGCTCTCTCCTCGTACTCTGGGTTCCTCCCACAGTCCAAAGACATGAATGTTAGGTTAACTGGTAATGTGAGTGTGAATGGTTATCTGTCTCTCTGTGTTAGCCCTGCAATAGACTGGCAACCTGTCCAGGGTATATAAGGGTGTGCCTCTTGCCCTATGACAGCTGGGATAGGCTCCAGCATCCTCATGACCCTGCACTGGAGAAGTGGAAGAAAACTGATGGATGGATGGATGGATGGATGGAAAAACATGTTTTTAAGCACCTTGAGGTGACTGCTGTTGTGATTTGGTGCTATGTAAAATTCATTTGAATTGAACTGAGTTTTAACTTTAAATAAAACTTAAAAATAGTTATGTTTGTTTTGTCCTGTTGGACATAGCATGACTCCACATCTTTACATATCTGTGCCTTCTGGGTTATCCCTTCTGAATATAAGGGCACACCAAAACTGCTTCCTTTCCCTCATCCTCCACCTGTAAACAAAAAATTAAAGGGTATATGAGTCTGCACACACATATTGTAAGAAGTGAAGGTTAGGATACTCCATAATACAGCCTGCACCCTTTATAGCAATATGTGAATACTATATAAGAAGGGAAAACATTGTTCATCCTTTCCTCTAAAATACCTTGAAGTTACTTATTTCATTAAAAAGTACTCAGAGTATAATTGTTTTCTTCTTTCTTTTAAAATATCATTAATTTAAATACTTACAGTTTAATTTAACACTCCTGTAGTTCTGAAGACATTAATAGTAGCTTTATGGAAGTTAAGAAATACATTCACAAATGTAAGACCATTTTTAAATGCATTATTTTCAAGCAACTTCAAATTGGACTTAAAAAAAAACTGTTAGGATCCTGGGTTTGTAGTCCTTGTGTTTTGAGTTTTGGTGGTTTTTGATTTATTTTTGGACTTGTGAAATAGTTTAGGTTCTAGTTCAATGGTATCCAGTCTTTCAAGTTTAATGTCACTTTCCATGTGCTTCAGAGTTTTGTTATTTCTATTCTTAGACCTTAGTTCTATAACAGTGTTAGGCCCCTCTCGTGTCCTCCTGCTCTTTGTCTTGTCTGTGTATAGTCTCTGTCTGTCTGTCTGTCACTGTCTGGTCTCCTTGTTAGTTGTATCAGGTGAGTCTTGTGTTCTCTGTCAGTCATGTCTGTGTTTGTTTACTCTTTCCTTGCGTCAAGTTTGTATGTCTGAGTCTGTGTCTCTGTGTTTGTGTTTCCTGTCTTATTTTGATAGTCTCTCGTCCCGTGTGCTTTATGTTCTGCTTTGCTTCCCTTAGTTTGTTATTGGATTCTGTTCAGCTGTGTTTCTCAGGTGTCTCTACTCCGCCCTTATGCATTTAAGTCCTCCAGTTTCCTTTGTTCCTTGTCATGGCATCGTCATATGTTCCCTCATGTGTGTGCTCTGTGCGTTCAGTATTGTTTGGAAACTAGAATGTCCTCGATTCCTGATTATTCAGAGTTTTTGTATTTTGCTCCCCGAGCTCCAGCAATAAAGCTGTTTAGAGTTCAGTCTTGTCTCCATGTTCTGCAATTGGGTCCTCATCCTGCCAGCCAAACACTGACACATGAAAACAAGTTTTTTTTATTTTTTTTTTAAGTTAAGAATAGAAACAGAGAAATTAATCTGTTATTTGAATTTTATCATAACCACCATCATTGCCTATCCTTAATCAACACGCTGAACACATCACAGCTGACTAATGCTTAAATTCAGTGTGAAAGCAGAAACAAATGCATATACCGTGAGAAAATTAACCATGGAAATCCCATTATTTCCCTCTAATTTCAGCAAGCAGGTGTGATGAATTCAATTGTACACAAAAGACTGACTGTCACAAAATTCCCACACAGTCACTATCAGTACATCAATCTTCTGTGCCTCCTGGATACATCCACCCACAGACAGGTGTCTGAAGCCCTGATGCATACATTTCCATTAGATTAGATATTCATGACAATGCTGGCATCGTTTTTGTTTTGTTGTTTTTTTTTTTGGAGACAAAGGTTATTAAAATGTTAAAATGGATCTTGTGATCAGTTTTATTAAACAAAACAAAAGAAAAGGAATTATAACCAGGCTAATTGTCTTTTAATTAAAGAAACTATTGGATAATTAACAAAAGTCATTTGGTCAAATGACTTTCTTCATCTAAATCTTCATCTAAAGGACAAACATGTAGACTGCATAAATGTGGAAAAGACCTGTTTCAATGCTGTGTAGATTTAACTTTTTCTGGTAAAAATGTAGTAGGTGGATGTTCTTGCATTAAATTATGAACTTTGTTTTGAAGGATATAAAGTATCACTTCCACTTTTCCACCAGGTTTTGGTGTTGCTGATATGTTATTACAGTATGTTGTTTGGGTTGTTCTTCACCTTTCAATATGGACTTCTTGTGGAAGGGGCGGGATTTACTTTGTATCCCGCACTTTTGCCATTTTTGGTTGATTTAGTTACTTAAAACATAACCCTAACACTAACACCACACACTATAAAAATGAACACAATCTGTAAAAACTATAAAAAATAAATAAATAAATAAATTGTCAGGGTTTGTAGAGGGAGAGGATGCAAGGTGAACTGAAAAAGTGAACTTAAAACACTTTTAATTGAGGTTGATATGAAATCCACAAAAACACAAAGCCCTTCAGAAGAAAAGGCAAACCAAAGCCAGAGGGGAGAGGGCGAGCAGAGGGACATATAATTATGTGTCATCTGTATAACAATGGTGAGCAGTACTATTGTTATGAAGAATCTGGCTAAGAGGAAGCATCTATTTATCATCCCAATAGACCAGTTCACTCTCAGACTGCTGGCTTACCTGTGGTTCCTAGGGTATTTAAAAGTAGAATGGGAGGCAGAGCCTTCAGCTTTCAGGCCCCTCTTCTGTGGAACCAGCTCCCAGTTTGGATTCGGGAGACAGACACCCTCTCTACTTTTAAGATTAGGCTTAAAACTTTCCTTTTTGATAAAGCATATAGTTAGGGCTGGATCAGGTGACCCTGAATCCTCCCTTAGTTACGCTGCAATAGGCCTAGGCTGCTGGGGGTTTCCCATGATGCACTGAGCATTTCTCTTTGTCTTACCTCTGTTCACTCTCTATGTGCTTATACACCACTCTGCATTTAATGAGTTATTATTAATCTCTGGTTCTCTTCCACAGCATGTCTTTCTCCCCTCATCCCCAACTGGTCGCGGTGGATGGCTGCCCCTCCCTGAGCCTGGTTCTGCCGCAGGTTTCTTCCTGTTAAAAGGGAGTTTTTCCTTCCCACTGTTGCCAAATGCTTGCTCATAGGGGATCGTCTGATAGTTGGGGTTTTCTGTATTATTGTAGGGTCTTTACCTTACAATATAAAGCGCCTTGAGGCGACTTTTGTTGTGATTTGGCGCTATATAAATAAAACTGAATTGAATTGAATCTATTTTGAAAATAACAGTGGGTCAAGCATAGAGCCTTGGGGCGCACCTTAGTTAAAATGGGCAACAGAGCAACATTAGCTAATGCTACAGACAAGGATCTGTTTGAGCAGTAAGAATGTAGAAGCTGTAGAGCAGTAGGTAAGAGGCCTGGAAATGCTATTAAATGTTCAAATTTTAAATTTTAAACGTGAATTTTTACCTGAATACTGGGACATTCACAAGCACTTACAGATTGTTTGTGCGGATGTATTTATTTTTAATGTAGTTTTCAAAGTAACAAACAAATCCAAGTAAAATAAATACCATAACTAAGATACCCTCACAAAAATCAACGAACTAACATACAATACTTCATCTGCTGGTCAAACAGAAGAAAACAGGGTGAAACAATACAGTAGTCCACCACTTTTAGTGATGAACAAGGCTATCAACTATGCGCTGTGATTGGTTGAAAGTTAAGAGAGATTAGCGATTCCCCTACATCAGCACAGGCTCCTTATGTTGCTGATTGTCATCTGCCAGGAGCCAATCATCTTCAACCCTTGTGACACTCCAACTACATGACATAAACACTTTGTGTAAATCACAAAGAAAAAGATGTTTTTAAGGCTAGGTTTAGATTAGAAGGGTTAAGGTTGGGTTAACATTAGTGTACGATTAGATTAAGCCTTAGCTTCCTGTTACGGCCCTAGCATGACCTGCTGTGATTTTCCCCAGTGGGTTTGCCTTGCTGTCTCTCTCCAGTAGTACGTATCCCCCCCGGTGTGCAGTTAAAGCTACTTAGCAATTAGGTCAGAGTACTTAAGCCCATGGAGAGGCGAGCTACAGGCCGGAGTGCCTTTGCTGTATGACTGTATGTTTTGATGGCTTACGCATGCTCAGTGGAGAGGAGGGCACTTTGATGGTTTAACCCTTTTAAACTTTGTTTTGACTAGTGATAAGCAACGCAAGGCTTTGTGAAATGCTGAAATATTTAAAGCAATTGTACCAGAACTGTATTGAGGTTTTGAAACTGTCTGACACAATCAATCTCCACAGTGACATTTACTGGCCATTTTTGCTATTGTCACAAATTAATAATGCTATTCTGTGAAACAATGGCACAGACGAGCACAATTCTATACAAGGCTACTCATTAAACCAGACTATCAATAATTACGATTAATACATGTTTTGGAGAAATCCCCATACAATAAAGCAAGGACAACTTTGAGATTGTTAAAGACAGCCAGCTGTGATTGTAATGAAGTGTGTTTCAGCAAATAGACTGCTATTTGTGCTATAACATACATGTCTTGATGCATGCTCAATAATCCAGGTAAAAGAATCCCAAAAAGTTTAATCTGTTCATCTGGACGTGGCGTTTTTTAGTGGGAGAAACGTTTCGTTGCCAACTGGTAACTT
>VUQS01055885.1:25421-52622 GCA_015108495.1 Heterochromis multidens | reverse complement strand
GGCCGGGGAGAGGGAGGTCTGGGCTTCTCTGCTTAGGCTGCTGCCCCCGCGACCCGGCCCCGGATAAGCGGAAGAAGATGGATGGATGGATGGAAGTTGTAAATTTAATAACACACACACAAGTATACAAGGTGCAATCTAAATTCTAAGACACTACCCATAAACTCAAAAAACATGCATGAATTAAATTTGGCCTGTCTCCTGTCATAGGCCTTTTCCGTGGGCACAGCTGCACCACTTTCAGCTGTTTTGTCCCCCTGAAATTTTAGGATCCTTCTCTACTGTGTCAAAATAGTGACCTTTCAACTTTGGGAATGGAATAAACTGGGATTTATATAGTGCTTTTCTAGTCTTACTGACCACATTAGACTTCAAGCCACATTTAACTATACTTATAATACAAGGCTTTATTCTATACACTTTAATCACTTTGTCTATTTCACATCCATGGCCAATTTAGAATCCCCAATTAATCTGACATGCATGTCTTTGGACTGTGAGAGGAAGCCGGCATACCCTGAGGAAACCCACGCAGGCACAGGGAGAACATGCAAACGTCACACAGAAAGGCCCCAGCCAGAGTTCGAACCCAAAACATTCTTGCGGTGACCACTGCATGTCGTCCAGGAACAAGGACAAAGTTGCACAATGGCAAGCACCACAGTTCAGGTCATTTGTGTAGAATGTTATGTGCTGCCTTCTGACTTGGACACTGCACTCTGTTTCACCGAAAGCTACTACAATAATCCTTGATATGAAGAAGCCATAAGATGATTCCTGAAGGGCAATGATGCCAGAATTTAGCTTTTTATGGGTGGATTCACAGAACTTTTTAATTCCACTCCTACCACCCTATCCCAAAAACCACTCTAATACGTTTTATGTTGTTGATAAAATTAGCTGTAGTGGTATCTTAACACACAATGAGGCAGTCTTAACCATGAGTCTTCTATCCTGCACATCTAGGACTAATCCGCTTTTCAGTCACAGTTACTGTGCACAAACAGCCATCAGATATTTCTCTCCCGTTTGGAAAACTGTACATTTCTCAAAAGCTTTTGTCATTTAAATATTTACATCAAGAAACCATCCAGCAAATCCAAGTCAGAGTAGTTGGTATCTGGGATACAGCCAAAGCCCATAACCCAATATAAATCTGTCTGTTGTGAAAAAGATTTCAAGCCTGAGCCAAGGTTGTACTATTATCACGTTTCTTGCCTCCTCCTTACACAACCAGTCTGGAAACGGAGGGCTCTGCTATCCTGGGGCATTCTCCATTGTGTTTGGCTGCTGGTTGATTTAACAGGAGCCAAACTCATGGGAGACAATTAACTATTTTTATTTGTCTCGTACACCTCTGACTCTGAGAGCTCACATTATAAAAAGTTCAAAGTGTCTCTTTCTATTCTCCTATCTGACGTATCTTTCTTTCACATCTTTGTCTAACATTTCAAATCAATTCACTCAAATCATAAGACAAAGCCGTTGCTGTACAGCAGGTCCATAAAACTGACAATTCATAAATGATCTGTAACTAAACTGTGTACTCTCACATACTACATTACACAATACATAACATGTTGAATTTTACTGTATCTGGATGAATCTCTAAGATGTAACATCTCTTTTTTGAGGGGATCCAAATGTCATCCTAAATATAAGCTCAGAAACAAAAACACACTTCTGCAAAGTGTCAGTTTAAAGCTTTAATCTGTGTTCTTTCAGTTGTACAACCAGCCAAAATCTGGCATCTCTGAACCTCAGCCCCAATCAGATTTTACAATGAGAGTTGTTCATCGTTAGCTAAATGACAGAGGGAAGATGGGATAAATAAAGAAAACTTGACTTCATTTTGAGACACTTAAAGACCCCTAACAAACAGTCATTTACACACACACACACACACACACACACACACACACACACACACACACATGCTCTACTGCCAGCGCAATAACAAACGCCTTCAATTTAACCAGCCAAGCAAAACAAATTAGAAGCACGAACAAAAAAAAAAAACACAAAGACACAGACACACACAACCACACAAACTGCAGCCTGACACAATAGAGCATTGTTGTTTTTATTGTCCACAGTGGCTAAGTGATTGGTTGGCATGCTTCATTCAAATTTAATACATTCCCATAACACAGCCTAACAGACACAGAAAACTCTAATACAGTGTTGTGCTATTGCAGAATAAGGCTCTATTGTATTAGCGTCATGGGAATCAGCATGGTGGCTGGTCAGTTAACTGTTCCACTATGCTACCAGAGTGGTCATTTTTACTTGTTTTCAAGCTGAATCACCCTATACTGCATCACATTTCACACACCAAACACAGTGGTAATTGAGGTCAGCAACAGCAGACACTAATTATTCTGTGAAACTACAAATAGTACTGGATGACAATAGAATGAATAAGGTTGGCACATTATACTCGATACATATTAAGCGCTTTTAATTGGCGGTATCATATTCAAAACAATCATATATTTATTTTTAAAAAAGTAATTTGATGTTGTCCATTCAGTAAAATATAGGATTACATGGTTTTGCTAATCATGGCATTAAGTGTTTATTTGCACAGTTTTCCAGGTTGTTGGGAAACAAGGCTGCAACTATCCATCCATTCATTTTCTTCTGCTTATCCGGGGCCGGGTTGCAGGGGCAGCAGCCCAAGCACAGAAGCCTAGACCTCCCTCTCCCCAGCCACCTCCTCCAGCTAATCCAGCGAAACACTTAGGCATTTCCAGGCCAGCCGAGAGATGTAATCTCTCCAGCGAGTGCGGGGTCTGCCCCGGGACCTCCTCCCGGTGGGACATGCCCGGAACACCTCACCCAGGAGGCATCCTTGTCAGATGCCCGAACCACCTCAACTGGCTCCTTTCGATGTGGAGGAGTAGTGGCTCTATTCTGAGCCCCTCTCGGATGACTTAGCTCCTCACCCTATCTCTAAGGGAGAGGCCAGGCACCCTTCGGAGAAAGCTCATTTCAGCCGCTTGTATACGTGATCTCGTTCTTTTGGTCACTACCAAAAGCTCGTGACCATAGGTGAGGGTAGGGATGTAGATTGACCTGTAAATTGAGAGCTCCGCTTTTACGCCCAGCTCTCTCTTTACCATGATGGACTGGTACAGCTTCTGCATTACTGCAGCCACAGCCCCAATCCATCCGTCGATCTCCCGCTTCCCTCTTCCCTCACTTGTGAACAAGACCCTGAGATACTTAAACTCCTCCACCTGGGGCAGCAACTCGTCCCTGACCAGAAGTGGGCACGCCACCCTTTTCCAGCTGAGGACCATGACCTCAGACTTGGAGTAGCTGATTCTCATTCCCGCCGCTTCACACTCTGCGCTGCGAACCGCTCCAGTGTGAGCTGGAGGCCACCAGCTGATGAAGCTAACAGAACCACATCATCTGCAAAAAGCAGAGATGAGATTCTGAGGCAGCTAAAGTTGAAGCCTTCCGCCACTTGGCTACGCCTAGAAATTCAAAACAACCACCGGGAACGAGTCGACTTATTGCCGGCAAAGCAGACCAAGCTCTTGCAACAGTTGTATAGGGACCAAATGTCTCATAGCAACGGGCCAGACACCCCATACTCCCGAAGCACTCCCCACAGGGAACTCAGAGGGATGCGGTCGAATGCCTTCTCCAAGTCCACAAAACACATGTAGAATGGTTGGGAAGACTCCCACACAGACCTTCCCAGGGAGGCTGAGGAGTGTGATCCCCCTGTAATTAGAGCACACCCCCTTCTTAAAGATGGGGACATCCACCCCAGTCTGCCAATCCAGGGGTACCACCCCAGATTTCCATGCAATGTTGCAGAGGCATGTCAACCAGGACAGCACTACAACATCCTGAGCTTTTGGGAGCTCACTCGTCCACCCAGTGGCATGGTCAGCAAGGAGTTTTTTAACTACCTCAGTGACCTCAGCACCCCACTCCACTATACACTGTGTACACTTTCCCCCTGAGTCACCTGACAGTTTGCCAGAATCGCTTTGAGGCAGTCCAAAAGTCTTTTTCCATGGCCTCACTGAACTCCTCCCACACCCGAGTTTTTCCTTTAGCTATCACCCGAGCCGCATTCCACTTGGCCTGGTGGTACCCATCAGCTGCTTCTGGAGTCCCACAGGCTAACCAAGACCAATAGGACTCCTTCTTCAGCTTGATGGCTCCCTTCACCGCCAATATCCACCATCTGGTTCAGGGATTACCACCACGAAAGGCACCAACCACCTTGCGGCCTCAGCTCCTTGCTGCAGCCTCAGCAATGGAGCTGCAGAACATGGTCCATTCGGACTCAATGTCCCCAACCTCCCTTGGAATGCTCTTGAAGTTCTGCCAGAGGTGGAAGTTGAAGATCTCACGGACCGGGGCCTCTGCTAGGCGTTCCCAGCGCACCCTCACTATTCGTTTAGGTGTGCCAGGTCTGTCCAGCATCCTCCCCCATTACCAGATCCAACTCACCACCAGGTGGTGATCAGTGTCCAGAACATATGACCGCAGGTCTGATGATATGATTACAAAATCAACCTACGACCTAGAGTGTCTTGGTGCCATGTGCACTTGTGAACATCTTTATGTTCAAACATGGTGTTTGTTATGGACAAACTGTGATTTGCACAGAAGTCCAATAACAGAACACCATTCAGGTTAAGATCAGGTAGGCCGTTTCTCCCAATCACACCCCTTCAGGTCTCACTGTCGTTGCCCACATGAGTGTTGAAGTCTCCCAGTAGGACGATGGAGTCACCAGATGGAGCACCCTCGAGCACCCCACCCAGCGAATCCAAAAAGGCTGGGTACTCTGAACTGTCGTTCAGCGCATAAGTGCACATGACAGACAGGACCCGTTCCCCGACCCGAAGGTGCAGGGAAGCAACCCTCTCGTCCACTGGCGAAAACACCAACATACAGGCAGCAAGCCAAGGGGATACAATAACCACCCCTGCCCGCCTCCTCTCACCAAGAACAATTCCAGAGTGGAACAGAGTCCAGCCCCTCTCCAGAAGACTGGTTCCAGAGCCCAAGCCGTGAGTTGAGGTGAGCTATATCTAGCTGGTATCTCTCAACCTCACGCACTAGCTCAGGCTCCTTCCCCACCAGAGGTGACATTCCATGTCCCAGTAGTCAGCTTCAATAGCCGGGGATCGGACCAGAAGAGCCCCTGCTCCTGACCGCCGCCCGACATATAGTGCACCTGACCCCTACAGCGCCTCCTACGGGTGGTGGGCCTACAGGAGTGGCTGTAACTAGTTTGTCTAAAAATCCTAACTGAGTCCACATGCTAGCATTCTCTGGAGTTTTTCATCACATTTTGTAGACTTAAGGACTTAGTTTGCTGTTTCAAAGATTTTGTTTAAGTTATAACTCTAATTTGTTACAACTACAGCTTTCTTAATATAATATTACTTCTCCACATATGCTATTCTACTCATCAGGTGAACCATCCTTTAGTTATGCTGCTATAGGTTTAGGCTGCCTGGGGTTTTCCATGATGCACTGAGAATTTCTTTTCAAATTCCCCTCTTTTCACTCGCCATGTGTTTATATGCCACTATTAAATTTCATTTTTGTCTACTCAATCCTGTAGTTTTTTCTCTCTATGCTCTCATTTTTTCTCTTCTCTTTCCCCTCACCCCCAATCCAATCACATCAGTCAGCTGCCCCTCTCTGAGCCTGGTTCTGCCGAAGGTCTCTTCCTTTTAAAATGGAATTGTTCCCCATTGCCACAAAGTTGTTGCACATAGGAGACTATCTGATTGTTGAGGTCAAACTCTAACATTATAGGAACCTTAAGGTGACTGTCATTGTCAATTAGCATTGAAAAAACAATTTACCTGAATGTTTTTGTGCACTGCACACAATCAGTTTTTTGTGATCAATTATTTGATATGTTTATCTGTAATACTCATACAGATAAACAACTAAACCCACTACATTCCCATTCCCAAATCACAAATGGAACAAGGCAAGGTGGTGTGGGAAACAAAGAAAAATGTAGAATTAAGTAGAATTAGATTTTTAAAAATCCAGCACAACACACCCTACTCCACCCCCTCTTCCCATGCAACATACAAACACCACAGACAAAAATTTAAAATGCCAAAGAATAGAGAAAATGGACAAACAGACCCAGTGCAAAATATACTAATTTTCTCCATCATTCCTGACACCCACAGAAATAGCAAAAATGGATACAAAATAAATGCATGAAACAACCAAAAAAAACCCCACAACATCTAAACTTGCTAGCTCCAGCCTTATAAAGCATTTTTTCTAGCTATTATGCACACACTCACATGTCGATGGATGCCCCGGCACAATACAGGGTCTAGCATCTTGCCTAAGCACACTTCAGCACATGGACTGGAAGAACCAGGGGTCAAACCACGACCTCTCAATTAGTAGACAACCCAGTCTACATCCTGAGGCACAGCTGCTACCACATAAATCCTTTTCCTGGCCAAGTGGTGAAGTAATGAATATAGTGTAGTTAAAAAAAGCTAAAGTCTCTCCAACCAAGCCAGAAGTCAAGCTTAGACTTAGACTTTGACCCATAGTCAGACACATTATCCATTGTGCCACTAGCCCCTGGTGGCTAATAGCACTGAAGTAATAGAGCCATTACAACAAATGATAAATGGACTGGTACTTATATAGCACCTTTCTACTGAATTTGAGCACTCAAAGCAGATGCTACTACAGGTCTCATTCACCCAATCACACACACACACACACACAGACTCCGATGGATGCATCAGGCGCAACTGGGGGTTCAGTATCTTGCCCAAGGATACTTCAACACATGGACAGGAGAAGAGGAGGATTGATCTACCAACCTTCCCATTGGTAGATGACCCACTCTTCTACCTGAGCCGCAGCCGCCCCAAATATATGTGGTGGTTTCCAGCAAAAAGCTACAATCTTTTTTGCTTCTGGAAAAACCATTAGCTTAGCACAGGGTTACCAGTGGTGGCTTATTCTGAGGTTATACTAATGTAAATGGATCCATACCTGGTTTGCATGTCTTTCTGTCTGCTTTAAGCTGGACTCCAGTGGGGCAGGCGCAGCTATAGAAAGGCTCAACTGGAGAGAGTAGGCAGAGATGACTACAGCCTCCATTACTGGCAGTACATGGTGTCTGGACTGCAACAGAAATACCAGATAAAAAGAGAGAGGAATGGAGTGTGGGTTATTTCAGATATTATTTATAGTTGAACCAATGATGTGTCTCTCATGTGTTGCAGTGGAGCTATGAGAGCAAGTTTGAAGGTCTTAATAACTTGATAAAGTCAGGGCCATAATTTGTTGGGAGAAGGACACAATTTTTGTAATTTTGTCTCTGTACACAACAGTAGATTTTAAATCAAACAATCAATATTTGTCTAATATTCCTGCAATAACTTGTAACCCACATATTGTACTTGAACCAATTGCACATGTTCACTTTTGTTCACTTTTGTATTGTTGCACTGTATTGTTTCTTGTCCTGTCCTGTTTATTGTACAGATATTAGTTTAGTTTAGATAGATATTATTTATTTGTAATTTGTTTTTTTTTATATTTCTTTTACTAATGCACCATGGGGGGGTCTGTGTGAAACGGCATTTCAACACAATGTATACTGTGTATATTGTTGTACTGACAATAAATCTCTCTTGAATCTTGAATCTTGAATATGCAACTGAAGTGCAGACTTCCAGGATTTTCATCTAAGTGTTAAAAGCAATCATTATATTTAAAATTATGTTAGTTTGTCCAATTAATTTTGAGCCTCTGAAAATGGAAGACTATCTATAAAAAATACCAGGGGCCGCCAGTGCTACCCCTCAGCCTCCTAGTAGATGCACCTATGGTATCAATTTGAAAATCCTATGTCACTTCGTTCTGAAGTTATCACATTCACAAGATTTTCAGAAAACCTGACCTCTGACATTGACCTTGAGATCGAAGTCACAGACATTCAAACTCTGAGATTTTTAGTAGATACACCAGGGTATCAATTTGAAAGTCCTAGGTGACTTTCTTCTCAATTTATCACATTCACAAACTTGGGTGTCCACACCGCTCGCCTGCCCGCCAGGTTGACGACAATACCCGATCAGTCTTTTTGGCTGAGGGGTAATAAAAATGACTGTAATTCCTAAACAGTTAATGAATTTTTTTGTTAACCCCCTTGAATTAAAGCTGAAAGTCTGCACTTCAATCACATTTTGATTATTTTATTTAAGATCCACTGTGGTGATGTACAGAGGCAAAACTACAAAGATTGTGCCTTTGTCCAACAAATTATGGACCTAAATGGTCAGAATTACTCTACCTACAAACCTAACCTACAAACACAAATATAAAACAGTGCAAAACACTTACTATAAGGCTGGCGATAGGGCTCCAGAACCTGTATGTCCATAGGAGAGTAAATCCCACTGAGGATCTCTCTGGTTTTGTCTCCACTGTGTTTGCTACAGGCATGGATGGAGCGAGTCTGCCAGTCAGTCCAATATAATGTCTCCTCAGACAATGTTAGTGCAAAAGGATGGGTCAGGGTGCCTTCCACCACAGTTTCACTGCAGGATGAAATAAAAGCTTATTAACTCACGTTAATGCATGTCATTAAAAGCCATTTGGAATTGTTGATGCAGGTAATTAATGTATAAATACAAACAACTTGTAGTTGCAGTGTTTGTTTGTTTTGTTCTTTTAATTTATGTTATACTAAAAAAAATAAAACTAAAAATCAAAATTTATTTTGGCATCCATGTTTTTAAATTTAACTGTATTTCCATTAACACTTTAATTGATCTTACCAGACTCACTGGACTATATTCCTCAATCATACAAATCCTCAAACAGTTTTGAAGACCAGAGGCAAGAAAAGAATTCTTAGGACCAGAACTATAAACATAGTCAAAATTCTTGTGTACATGTAAAATTTTGGTTCAATGTAGGAATGGAATCGTCCCCTGGTGAACATAAATATCTATACCCTCTTACGGCAATGTGCTAAACACATTCAGGTGCAGCCTCGCTGAACTCACTCAATCCTTAAAGTCAAAAAATACATGAAACAAAAAGAGTGGAGAAGTGTGTGAGCAATCGCTGATGAGGAATAAGTGGTTCCTTTCTGAAACAGAACCATATAAAGGAAAACATACACAAAAACACAAGGAACACAATCAAGGGACACTTGTATTTAGAATATCAACACATGAGAAACTGGCTCATCATTCTTAGTTGCATGCCGGTGTGTGTGTTTGTGCGTGTGTGTACATTATAAAACTCGCTGGCCAGCAGCGTTTAAGTGAAAAAAAGAAAGGAAAAATTTAACTAACTCCAGATTTTAAAGCTCTGTCCAGCTTTTGTATGTAATTGAGGGTGTGCACACGTATTAATTAGCAGACAAACATTATCCACTCTGATAATTATACACTCTGATTAGGTTCCCCACTTCTAAAAGGCCTGTGTGATTTGGTTTGTTCTAGACAGAAACATGAAATAAAATCTGTTCATCAATCCAAAACAGTGACAGTAAATCCTGTGACATATCCACCAACAGCAGATTTGAAGCTTTATTGGCATAGCTTGTTGCAAAATTCAGGCACTATCAAAAATCGGGATCTAGGTTCAGGGAATGTGACTACTGAGGGCTGCCTCACTCTGAACTAGTCATATACAGAGTTTTGGTTGGGAACCCTTGGCCTCATATTTTAACTATTTTTGTAAAACACTGGGCTGATACAATGTTTAAAACATCAATTTGCCCAAAAGCCAATCCATATACTGTTTTTTAAATTGCATTTTTATTTCCTCATCTTGTGTCATGGAAGCAAATCTTCATTATAAAAATATTTTCAGCTCTTTTATCACACTTGCACTGTTGCACTGGCAAGATAGGAACAGCCACTGACTTTGAAAAATGCCACTTGCTGACATCAGTCCATATGATACCAATGTTCAACTGCTATCCAAGTGCACCCCTAATTTTAATGCACTGCTACTTTTAATTAGCAAGGCAGTCTGACAGGCTTCTACACAAGTCCTTCACAACCCTATCCCATGTGATAGGATATGATCGGAGAAGGACTTGTAGTGACTTTTTAGAACCCAGTTGGGTAGAGAATATGGATACCTAGGTCACTGTTTCCAAAAATATGTACTTCTACCTATCCAGACTATAACACAATATGGGTTTCCAGACAAAAAGAGGCACATCAGTAAAAAAATCCCCATTTAGTGGTTCTAAAATACATAGGGTGTTTAATAAGTTAGAATGTAGCAAAGCTAGGCATTTTAAAAGGAAAGCAAAACTAAGGGCTGTGTCCAGTAGAGCTATTTTTGCCAGCGCAAAACACCAAGTGATAAACTAAAAACATTCACTGAGGAACCCTTGAGTGCTTTGGAGATGCTTTAATTGCTGTGAAACATAATATCCATGGAATTAATGTGTTACAATTGCCTTACTCTGACTCTGACTGACTCTACACCCAAAGTAGAGAATTGATTATTTTTCATAGTGATATTGTAGCACTGTCATGGCCTACAGAAATGAATAGTCAGGTAACTTCTCCACTGTTAAGCCTTTGCAAAAGAAGGATGTGGTAGTTGGTTGGTCTGGTGTTCGTTCCGCCACTCCTCCACTGTGACTAAACAGCTGGGTATAAAGTGACAGCAATGAGTGCTTTATGTTGCCTCAGTTTTGAAGACATTAATTTCTGCAGTTGCCCACTGGTGTTTTCCAAGACTCCATCCTGGGATTTTTTGTGGTCTTACCTGAATATGTCAACAAGTACCCTTCACTTAAGGATCAGTACATTCCACTGTTATTTTAAAAAACCCTTTCAAGTGGACTCAACTAGAACAGCTTTATGCTGACAGCACTGTGTTGTCAAAAAAAAAGTTAGAAAATACAGGATTTTAATCAAACCAGGATATCAAGATGAGCACTTTCTTTTGAAGAAAATATGTCTGTTTCTCTAGTTCCTTCTCTTTGTTTTCTCCACTCCTTATTTTCCCAATGTTCTGGTACATCTGGTAGAATTTCATTAACAATGTTGAAAAGGTCAGTAACTGGAATTCTTTTACAGCTAGACTGAATGTTGATGGACTAAAATCAGCTATGTTGTGCTTTAGTGTCCGTTATTTGGTACCTTCACTTTTGGAAAAAAACAAAAAGTGAAGCAAAGTACAAGAAAAATCATATGTGGAGAAAAAAAGCTGATAGAAGCAAAGAGGAACAAAAGAAAATCCTGAGCTGTAAGCAAAATGGATTGTGTGTGTGTGTGTGTTTTGACTGGGGCCTCCACACCACAGCGGTGTTTGTGTCGGACTAGTCGATCAATTTTTCTTTAATTCGGTCTGTGTAGCTATTTTTCACTTCCCACCTCCATTTTTCTGTTCATAGTGAAAATTCAAAGGGTTATCTGCTGATTGTTGATGTTTTCATCTTTGATCCTGATTAAAAATTTTGAAAAGTATGTTTTATTTGTGTCTTAATTAAAGAGATAAATTAATGTTGTCCATAACAGATGGTGACAATTGAAAGAACAATATGAAGTAAGCCATCAGTATTAATTCAATTCAATTTTGTTTATATAGCGCCAAAACAGTCGCCTTATATTGTAAGGTAAAGACCCTACAATAATACAGAGAAAACCCCAACAATCAGATGACCCCCTATGAGCAAGCACTTGGCAACAGTGGGAAGAAAAAACTCCCTTTTAACAGGAAGAACTCCGGCAGAACCAGGCTCAGGGAGGGGCAGCCATCAGGGTCACCTGATTCAGCCCTAACTCAAAAGGAAACTCAAAACTCAAAAGGGAAAGTTTTAAGCCAATTCTTAAAAGTAGAGAGTGTCTGTCTCCTGAATCCAAACTGGGAGCTGGTTTCACAAAAGAAGGGCCTGAAAGCTGAAGGCTCTGCCTCCCATTCTACTTTTAAATATCCTAGGAACTACAAGTAAGCCTGTAGTCTGAGAATGAAGTGCCCTATTGGGGTGTTATGGTACTAAAAGGTCTTTAAGATAAAATGGAACCTGATTATTCAAGATCTTGATGCAGAGAAACAGCAGCTCCACTCTGATGGCCCATTTATGCCATCTGAGCTTCTGTACTGACATATCCTTCGGAGGAAACTCATTTCTGCTGCTTGTGGCCATAGTTTGGGGGTATGTGATTCAGTAAAAGGACCAGTAAATTTTTCCCAGCAACAGACTGGTAATCCTGCATCATGACCCCAAGGTAGTTTAACTCTTCCATTTTCAGCAACAACTCTCTTACTCGTAGGGCAGAATCCACCATTTTCCATGTAGGAACCATAGCCCGAGACTTGGAGGGCCTAATTCTAATCTTAATGCTGGAGCTCATCAATTGATTAGGCCAGATAAGTTTGTAGTTTTCTGCAAGATCTTTACAGCTGTCATTTATTATAGACACTGACCAGCCACTTTGTTACATACATCTGTTCAACTACTCGTTGGCACAAATATCAAATCAGCCAATCACATGGCAGCAACCCAATGCATTTAGGCATGTAGCTCATGGTCAAGGCAACCTGCTGAAGTTCAAACCAAGCATCAGAATGGGGAAGAAAGGTGATTTAAGTGACATTGACAGGCTGGTCTAAGTATTTCAGAAACTGCTGATCTACTGTGATTTTTCACACCACAATCTATAAGGTTTACAGTGAATGGTCTGAAAAAGAGAAAATACCCAGTGAGTGGCAGTTCTCTGGGAGAAAATGCCTTGTTGAGAGGTCTGAGAAGAAAGGCCAGACTGCTTTCAGCTGATAGGGAGGCAAAAGTAACTCAAATAACCACTCGTTACAACCAAGGTATGCAGAAGAGCATCTGTGAACACACAACACATCGAACACATCAATGGGCTAAAGCAGCAGAAGACCACACAGGGTTCCACTCCTGTTAGCTAAGGACAGGAAACTAAGGCACCATAATTGGACAACAGAAGATTCGAAAAATATTGCCTGGTCTCACTAGTGTGATGGTAGGGTCAGAATTTGGCACAAAAAGAATGGATCCATCCTGCCTTGTATCAACAGTTCAGGCTGGTGCTGTCGGGGATATTTTCTTGGCACACTTTGGGCCCCTTAGTTCCAACTGAGCATTGTTTAAACACCACAGCCTACCTGAGTATTGTTGCTGACCACGTCCATCCCTTTATGACCACAGTGTACCCATCTTCCGATGGCTGCTTCCAACAGGATAATGTACGTCACAAAGCTAAAATAATCTCAAACTGGTTTCTTAAACATGACTGTGAGTTCACTGTACTCAAATGGCCTCCAGAGTTACCAGATCTCAATCCAATAGAGCACCTTTGGGATGTGGTGGAACGAGAGATTTGCATTATGGATATTCAGCTAACAAATCTGCAGTAACTATGTGGTACTTTGATGTCAATATGGACCTAAATCTGTGCCACAAAGAATTAAGGCAGTTCTGAAGGCAAAAGGGGGTCCAGCCTGGTACTAGCAAGGTGTACCTAATAAAGTGTCTGGTGAGTGCAAATGAACATTAGAGATTATGTTGTTGTATGTAGCACATCTAAAACCTTCTCTGCATTTTGTCAGCTGCCCTCTCAGACTTTGGTTTATCAATACTGTGACTCGCAGACAGTGCAGACAGTCTTTCTATAGTCGTCAATGGCAAACTGAACTATCTGTGTGGCCTAAGATAACCAGGGTTAAAAAGGCACCAGTCATATGACTACTAATGAAATATTTATAGGAATACTACACTCAAAGGTTTTACTGTACAGAGCAGTTTCATAGTAGATATCTGTGACGGCAAGTCCCCACAAATGAATTCAAGATGTCAACAAGAAAATATAACAATAAATAGAGTGTCTCCATGAGGACTGGTTCTACTTTTAGTTTATTCATATTTATTTTTAACAATGAGGTGATGGAGCCACCTTCAGTGACAATCCTGTGTGAGGTATTGTTCTCTTTCAGGGAACTAGCCCTAATTTTATTGCCTGGCTAAAAAGGGATTTTTAAAAATATAATTTGACATTTTGATCCTATTAATGATCCACACACATTCACAATTACAGTGGTCTAAATGGTTTATATTATATCACCCTGTCTCAGCAAATACAAGCCAGACTTGTTGTATTTCTGCAATCTTGTCCATGTTTAGTAGGTGGCTGTTTCTTTAAATCTAACAAATCCAGACCTCCAACTCTTGCAGAAGAACAAGTGAACTGAAACATAATCAGTTATTGTTTTCAAACTGATGACTATACTTACTTTTTAAGTAATCAATGTAATTTCCTGTGCTTACAGTGTATGGTGAGTATTTTGTGATTAGTGTCTTCAATTCTCTGGCAGATGTGGCCAGAGAGACCAAACCACCTGACAATTTTTGTGCACGTCTATTTCCCAGTTTTCACCAGAAGAACCCAGACACCTGCTTCACTGAAGAACAAAAGCTTAATTTTTCTACTTTTTCAGCAGCAGCAGCAACTATAGAGCCTACTTAGAGAGCTTAGGTCTGAGGACATGTAATCTACATATAATGGAATGTAAGTTTTCCATCCATCACTGGGATGCACAACAAGATTCTGTGGTATAATGTCCACCTGGAGTTAATTATAAAAGCTATAGTAATTTCCTGTACACTTACTATGCATCTTAGAAAGTTTATAGCTAGCTAAAGAGACATTTTATTGATTATAACAGGAAGCAATACATGATGCAACATTTCTTCTCTATCTTGGAAGGTGTCAGCTCCAATCATACTGGTAATAGCTCGCACAAAAACTGTTTTTTAAGTTTGTTGCTATGAGTTGTGAGCACAGACATAGACACAGTATAATACTGTACAGCAATACCTAGACAACTGCTGGAATAGCTTGATGTCTGGTGAATGCAAAACATTGATCTAACAGATCATTTACTTGAGATAATATTATTATATAACACTGATGTTGTCTGCCTTGTGCTTGGAAAGCAATGATGACGCTACCTGAGGCTTTCACTGGAACATTTCAGACATATCTGGTTTTAAATATGCTCTTAAGGTAATAGCACTTTGGTTATGAGAAATTAATAAAAAATAAACAGCCATAATGACAGAGATATTGATTTGAAATGCATTTTTCAGATTTTGAGCCTAGTAAACCATTGCATGTGGCTCATTGGTGCACCTGCAGTGAGCTGAACTCTTTCATGTTGGTTTTGGAGGCTTTCATAAATTAAATGTTTAAAATTTCTTAGTACATAAAATGAGAAACCCTTTAAACCCATTTAAGTGTATACTCAACTGATTTTGAACCTATTTTCTGACAGCTTAGGTTTGCAAAAATTCATCTGAACAAACTACAAGACCTCTGGAACAATGTCCTTTGGACAGATAAGATCAAAGTGGAGATGTTTGGTAAAAACCAAAGACTTCATATCAGCACAAACACCTCATACCAGCTATCAGCACATTGTTGGAGGGGTAATGATTTGGGCTTGTTTTGCTGCCACAGGACCTGGGCACCTTGCACTCATTGAGTCGACCATGAACTCCTCTGTATACCAAATTATTCTAGAGTCTGTTTGACAGCTAAGGCTTGGTTGAAACGGAGTCATGCAACAGGACAATCATCCCAAGAACAGCAGCAAATCTACAATAGAATGGCTGAAAAAGAATCAAGGTGCTGAAATGGCCCAGTCAAAGTCCAGATCTCAACCTGACTGAAATGCTGGTGCAGGACCTTAAGAGAGCTGTGCAAGAAGAGTGGGCGAAAATTCATCCACAATGATGTGAAGTACTGATAAGGTCATACAGACAAGTTATTGCTGATAAAGGTGGTTCTACAGTACAAGCTATGGTGTACGTTTTTTCACAGGACTGTATCTGTAAAATTTTGTCCTTGTATTGTGCACTGGCGCGCTACCACCTCTACATACATTTTATGACTTCACAATTGTCATACAGCAAATACAAGCCTTTCTATGGCTCATACTCCACTGACAATGAATATGAGCCATAGAAATGCACAATGAATATCAAACCAGCCCTCTTTTACAGTTGTTAACATTTTTTCTAATGTTATCATGTGCATGTAGGTGAGGTCTTGTGGGATTTTTAAATGTCTGTTGACTATATCAAGATAAGAAGAAAAAACTACTTAATCAAGATTGTCATATTCCTAACAGTCTTACTAAAGTTGTCATCCACTGGAACCCTTATTTGACTGACAAAAGACAGGAGGTGGAGCTGGAGGTGGCAGAGTTGAAGATTTTTTGGGGGAGTGACCAAGAGGAACAGGATTAAAAATGAGTATATCAGAGAGACAGCTCAGGTTGAGATGTTTGGAGACAAAGTTAGAGAGGGAAGGCTGAGATGGTTTGGACATGTGCAGAGGAGGGATAGTGGATATAGTGGACAAAGGTTGTTGAAGATGGAGCTGCAAAGCAGGAGTAAAAGAGGAAGACCACAGAGAAGATGCATGGATGTAGTGAAGGAGGACATGCAGAGGACTGGTGTAACAGAAGAGGATGCTAGGGATAGGGTGAGATGGAGGCAGATGATCCACTGTGGTAAACCCTAAAGGGAGCAGCCAGAAGAAGAAGAAGAAAAAGAAGGAGGAGGAGGAGGAGGAGTGAAAATGCGTGACATACAATCACATGCATGTGTGCAATTACACTCAATGCAATGACATGCTTTTTTGTCATAACTGGCACTGAATGGGCAGCATGTGACTCATTTTGCAGCAGAGGAATTGTACAAATAAAAATGAGAGATTATGCTGTTCTATGTAACATGCTTTACTCCATAACACATCTAAATTACTGCAATAGCTGCATCTTGGCAGTTTGCCAGTCCTGTGGTCAAACTGAATTTCTGTTGACTATGTAACTTCAAACTTATGCCTCTTTTCCACTAGTACCTACTCAGGTTGCCTCGACGCGACTCGACTCCCCTCAACTCAGTTTCGGTGGTTTTCCATTACAATTGAGTACCACATCAGTGTGGGAGGGGTCGTTATGGCAACGCGTCCTGAAAGTCCCGTGACTTAATTTATATGTGACACAAACACACAACAATGGAGGACATCGAGGCGATGGTATACCTGCGGCTTGATCGATGGCTTTTTGTCAGACTCTGGGTAAAAGAAGAGAGCCGGAGAAGGCTGTGGATGGCGAGATGAAACACGGTGTTATTTTTTGCCATTTCCGTCGTTGCCAGGTTTAAAAAATGGCGGGTTTGAATCGTGAAGGAGTCACTCTAATGACTCATCCAGTGACGTCCCTCCCTGGCCAATCAGTGACATGCAGTCTGTTGACGTCACATTTTAGGATTGACTCAGATCGCTTGGAACCCCGACCAAGCACGTACTAAAAAAGTACCTGGTACCAGGTACTACCACCTAATGGAAAACCCCTAAAACCGAGCTGAGTCGAGTCGAGCCGAGCCGAGTAGGTAGTAGTGGAAAAGGGCTATTAGTTTCACAGCAGTGTCACACAGACAGATTTCTCTCTATCAGCAAAGAGCAAAAAGATATTACTTAAAAGAAATTGACAGATTACAAATATCTATTTATTATTTTAGAATTTGCTTTCTAAACAGAGAAATGTAATAAGGAAAGAAACAAGTCACAAATGAGAGAACTGTAAATAATGAATAAAATACATGCACCACTGAGATGTTAGGAGGACCTATTATGAACTTTCTGGTTAATGTAATAGCTATCCATTCAGCAATAAGTCAGGTGATGAACAATGACTGCTGGACATCAATACCACACGCTCTAAGTACTGAAGATCTAATGGACTTGAGAGAAAAGCACTGCTCAGCCTTGTGATAAATGGACTCCTGCATACACTCACATTAACTGTCTGGACGACCAATGCAACTGCACTCAACGAAGGGAAAAAGAAACAGCGCTGCTCACTACCTAATGCAACTGAAGCATGGCAGCCTTAACGACTTATCAGGGCCAAAATAAAGTCTCAACATGAGGTGAGGACAAAAAATTAATAGCTGGGGCTTTACAGTACTGAAAAAAATTAGTCTTAAAAGCCTACTCTGAGAAAAACCTCAGTACTGAGTAAAACCATAGGACATTACCATTCAATTCCATTTAAGTTCTGAAAGCTAGTATACTACTACTCTTAAGTCACAGAAAGTAACTTTTAAATTTTAAGTCAAAAGTTAGACACTGTACCAAAAAATAGTACCATTTACCAAAAAGATGTCCTTTATAGAGTCAGGTTTTTTTGCAGGATTTTTGATACTGAGGCCAATCAGATGCTCATGAGATGGCATTGCATGGTGGTTCAAAATCTGTCTGTACTTTTCTGCATTCATAATTATTTCAATTTTGAGAAGATCCCACTGGTTGAAATGCAGCCCGAAACCATGAAAGACATTGGATTCATCACTCCATAAGACTTGTTGCCACTGATTTTCAGTCCAGTTCTTGTGTAATTTGGCATACCTCTGCCTTTCTTCCCCATTTCCCTTCCTTAAGAATGTCTTCTTGATGGCCACCCTTCCATTGAGACCATTTCTGATGGGGCTTTGGTGAATCAGCTGAGGGGCCATACATCTCTCAGGTCCTGTGTCAGGTCTTTAGATTTTTTCCTATTTCTTAAGGACATGACTTTCAGATACTATTCATCTGTTGTTGATAGTTGTTTTAGGCCTGCCACTTCTTCTTTTGTCTTTCACTTGTCCATTTTCCTCAATTTTTTAATGACACACTGCACACCATGCCAAGATATGCTAAGTCTTCAGCTAATAGCTCTTTGGGAATCATCTTATTGATTCAAAAATCATATTTTATCCCTGTCAAACTGTGTTATCTATGGCATTTTTCACAGATTCAACTAAATAAATGGGAACAAATTCTGTGTTTTTATGACAGGCTTCTAGTAACAAAGCCTCTAAAAATAATTTTTTTTTTGTCCTTGAATGATCCATAGGTCAGTGTTAAGTGGCTTAACAAGCAAAAAAACATTCCTCTGAAAATGGTCAGGTACAATGACCGGACAAAAAATGGGTGAAAAAGCAGCCAATGTCTAAAAAAACTGAAAGACCTTTAGAAAATCTGGAGAACTATTGCTAAAAACCACTTTTAAAAATTACAAGAAAGTCTAGCTCCTTGGAAGCAAAATAATAAAGAAATGAGGCATTTGAGGCAATGACTTTTGCACCTAACAACTTAAACTGCTGCCAGTTTTAGCCAGTTAAAACCACAGATCATTTAGCTGATAAAAGACGGATGTAGCCACTGCGATATTACGCATTTGCTTGCAGATTTACATTTTGAAGCTATCTCCATATTGATTTTTAAAAACATGTCCATATTTGGAAAAGAGGGTAGCACTGGAGATCTGATTTGTATGTTACCTTTGTATGTTGTATGTAACCCAAAGCATGCTAAAATCAATACTTCGACACAAGACTTGACAAACATGGGTGACATCACTGTGGCCATGTCCTACTTTTATATACTTTCTACATACTTGGGTATTGTGATGTGATGGCAAGTGTGAGGACCAAGACAACACTTTTTAAAGAAAAATTTTCAAAGAAAATTTTTAAATAAAAATATTTACAACACAATAATAACTGCATGCAGTAAAAGTCACTTACAATGAAAACAGTGTGGACTGATGAGTCCAGATTTACCGTGTTCCAGAGTGATGGGCAGAGTGGGGTAAGAAGAGAGGCGGATGAAGTGATGTCTGTGGGGGCGGTGGTATGATCTGGGTTGCTTCAGTTGATTCAGTCTAGGGTTAGCAATGTTATGTGCCCAAAAAATGAGGTCAGCTGACCACCGGAATATACTGAATGACCAGATTTTTCCATCGATGGATTTTTTTCTTCCCTGAAGGCACGTGCATTTTCCAAGATGACAATGCCAGGATTCATCAGGCTCAAACTGTGAAAGAGTGGTTCATGGAGCATCACTTCCACACATGGGTTGACTTTAACCCCGCTGAATATCTTTGGGAAGGGCCTGGAGATGACTTTACATAGCGATCTGACTCTCCTATCATCAATAGAAGATCTTGGTGAAAAATTAATGCAACTGTGGATGGAAATAAATGTTATGACATTGCATAAGTTTATCAAACGATGCCAAAGCATGTTGTCATCAAAGCTAAAGGGAGTTCAACAAAATATTAGAGCATATTACTTTTTTTTGGTGTGGGGCTGGACAGTTTAATTGCTATGTACATTCTCTTTACAAAGGGTACTTTATTAGCCTGGGCTATCATGTTTCCCCTCATTCTCTCCAGGTACTGCATCAGTAAAAGGACAGTGGTGGTCTAAATTGGCTGTAGATATGAGCATGAATTATTGTTTGTCTCTCTGTGTCAGCCCTGTGATGGACTAGCGACCTATCCAGGGTATATACAGGGCTCCTTAGTGACAGCTGGGCTCCAGTCCCCTCGTGACCCTGACCCTTGGATAATCAGTGAAGAAAATGGATGGAGGGACTACTAGATTGATCTTATAATGACATGCTATGGCTTAAAATCATTTTCTGGGACTTGTGCATTGGATCAGATTACACTGAACTGTATTTCTAGCATTTTGTTCCTTTATGCATGTATGTGGAGGAGTCGAAAGAAGAAGATGCATGTATGTGGAGGTGCACAAAACACTGTGTGTGCTTGTATGCAGCAGAGCTTGCAGTAACCTTGCCTGTAAACCATGTAATTACCACAGGGGACTTCAAAAGAACTGAAGATTACAAAACTTTGGCTTCTAGTTTTCTTTAACACATTCAATGTTAAGTGATTTCACTCTATTAAATTTATGCTTTTATATTAATGTCAGCCAGTTTGACACTGGATAGTCTATTGAGGACCAACTGTAGTATCACTGAAGTCAGATTAATTGGCAGAATCTCAAAAAAATAAAAAAAACCCATCAGATTACCCTCACAGCTGGAAACAAATGAAATGGAAAATTAAAATTGCTGCACTTAACAGTTAAAGAAGGTAAGAGCACTAAATATCCCTGCAGCCAAGGGAAATGACAGAACTAAAGACCTATTTCTGTCTGTGTGGCCTTCTAAAGTTGGCAGATCGCAGACTAAACTGTGCCACAGCTGAAATTATGCCCCAGAAACCTCTCCGAGGCCTTGTTCTGTTAAGAGACCGCCATGCCTAGAAATACTGCCGCCACAAACCCACAGGGCAGGAGGCGACTGTCCGCCTCAGATTTGCAGCTCAGACTCACGGGGTGTGTTTTTGCCTCAAAATGGTGAGGGTGAAATTAAAGGCAGTGCCTTCATGTAATTGCACATGGATGTGCCCACTGCCCATGAATCTGACCCCAGCTGTTGCACTCTAATGAAAGGTTGAGAGCTTGAACAAGGCAAATCCTGGCAAAGTAATGGCTACAGGGATTTCAGCCAAATAGATTTTGTAATGTACCCATAGTACTATAGCAGAGGGCCCTTATCTTTATTCTATCCGACCATTTTCATTTAACCATTAGTTCTCTGCTTTGAATGAGAGGCTATTATGTTAGCAGTCAGAACAAAACTGCATTATAATGAATTATGGATGTCTTTAGGGTATGTTATACAAATAGGTATTTGTAAATGTGCTTTGCTTTTATATAGCATTATTATAGCATTAATAATGGATGTCTTTATAGTTTTAGGCTTCAAGTCAAGTTAAATTGTTAGTTAAATGTTCTATATAGCTACAGAGAGCAAGTTGACCCTGTGCAAAGCTATTTAAAAAAGAATTAGACCCATCAAAACTTTGATGTATGCATTAATATACTGCAGGCTAAAATGTCCAGATGTATGTAAAGTAGTACTAGCTATCAAGATGCCTTTTCCAGCTGCAACATTAAACTGATGTTATATGGTAAGGTCTCAGTAATTATAAATGAATAGCGTAATAGATATTGACACACTAAAATAGGGGTTGACAATTCAATGACTTTTAGTCATGGAGTACTTAAACAATGTGATATGTGCAGCTTTTACCTAAATAAAGGATGTTAATATTGACCACCACATCACATAAAACTATATACTATAAAATGTCCGAGGCCGGCTGTAGCTAAGCAGTGGAAACTTTCCCCGAGGAATGGTCTTACCATCTGTGAGGCCAGTTACTCTGAGGGAAGCAAGGTTATACTGTACAGTGCTTTCAAATGATGGGTTGCAGCTTGTAGGTTATACTTAAATAATATGGCATTATAATCACAGGAAATCGCACATATCACACATGGTGGGAGTCTTAAAACATCAGATGCTAAAGAGCGGCAGCTACACAGACGACTTATTTTATTTAATTAGTGTCCTGCGTATGAAGATGACAGGACAATTCAGCCTGGTTTAAACCAAAGAAGTGGCTGCCTACAAACGAACATTTTAGTGAGGGTGGTCTTGAAAAAGTGAAAAGCCCTCCACCCATGCTCCTCTTCTGTAGGCTATGAATACACATAAACATAGACTCACTCTAACCACATATTATGGGTTAGTACTTGCTGATGGTTTCATATTCGGAACTACGTTTATGTAAATGCAGATGTGAGCCCCACATCACTGCAGTTTGCTGAAAAACCCAAGGTTTTTCCAACCATGTTCCCCGTCTGTTAATCCAGCTGCCTTTACGTACACCCACTCTGTGATTGGTCCCAGATTTGCTGTGGGTCCAGAGTAACTATTTGGCTTTTTCCCTGAAATTTTCCCATTGCTGCTGGCACAGTGTGTGACTTGCAGGAAATGACTGAGAATTGTGACTGTAACAATGCTAATGGACCGATGCCAGACCACAGCTGTTTATTTAACCACACAAAACATTCCTCTGGGTTAATAGCCACAGACACTCCAAGATATTGACAATTTAATGATTTGGTCTGTGACACAGTACAGTATGTGCTTGGTTTGGGGAAAATTGCAAGCAGCTAAATATGTGGCATCATATCAAGTAACGCAATGAGGTTCTTAGCATTGGAAGTAGTGACTCAGTTATTCTGGGCTCAAGCTGTGGACTTTGTTTGAAAATGGAGCTTTGTGTTCGTTAGTCTTACGTGGTTCGCTGTGCGTTTAGTTCTAGACAGGGAAATCTTACAATCTCCTCAGAGCACTTTGTCACATCTGTTTTAAAGAGTCATCATCTGTCAGTCTGCCTCTCAGACTCTTTGCTGCCAGCCCTGCCCATCCTTCCTGGATGTGAGATCACAAGAGAAGGACCAGAACAAAGGATGGGCTGCAATCATATACTCTTACAGCACAGCCTTCTCCTTTTGGTCCACGCCAAATAAAAAATGCATCTGAGAAAATGTAAAATCAGCTATTCTAGATGACAGGCTTTTGTTCAAGTGAACTTATTCACAATGTTTTATGATGCAGAGATGCTTTTGCTTTAATTTTGTGCACATTATTTTGTTTAGTTATTATGCTCCTAATTTTAGTTTACACTCTGTTCATAGTTTTTATTAGTGGCTCAAGTTTTATTGTTTTGGCTTGGCTTTTGATTTTTTTTAAATAGTTATTGTTTATCATTTTTAGATTTTTTTTCATTCCTGATTAATTTATTGTCATAATTTAAAATATTAAATGGGCTGCTGTAATAACCGAATTCCCATTGGGTTCCTCATTGCCTCTTGTACTTTCTGTCCCAGGATCTAGAGGTTCTCAGGGGATTTTTCAAGAACCTGCCATCAACATCAATTCAACTACTCACTTTCTAGAACTTTTCTATTTAAACACATTAGACTCATATGACGTAATGCATCACTATCATATCAGAGTTTCTAGTGGCCCAGATAAATAGTAAAAAGAAATCAGTTTGCACCTATAGTTACACAGTTAATCAAACCATCTTTGTAATTGTTTTGTTCTAAGTATTGCAATGAACTAAGGGTTAACTGTGAAAATGAAACTTTGCATCTTGTTTCCACATACATACCTCCTGGCTGTGATGTGCTTGTGACCCCTGAGCAGCCTCCCTGCGCTCACTGTCCGGGCTGAAGGAGGGAGGAAGGGGTGTGACTACCAGCCGACCGTCGACAGCTCCGGAGTTTCCAGAGCTCGGTGAAAAAGATGAGGAGCTGCTCTCTTCTACTGAACAATGAAGAAGGTCTTAAAGTTCAACAGAAAATATAGGAGCTAAGATAATCGACTACTCGGCAATGAAATGTGTGCCCACCAGTGCGCGATTAACTTTAAACAGAAAGCGAACTGCCAGCATCCAGCGGTAAGTTGTGATAAAGCTGCTGTTTTGGAGATTTAGACAGCTTGAAGCTGCAAAGACTGACCAATTAAACCTGCGCTGTTGGTGAAATCAGGCGATAACTTACAGATCAAGACTGTGTCAAAATTATGCTCATTTCATGCATAATTCGTGTTTTCAAATGAGCTTCTTGGCAGCTTCAATTTTCAAAATTCTTTTGTTAAAAAAAAACAAACAAAAAAAAACATCAGAGTTTATTTGAACATGTTTTTTTAAAAGCCTTTTTGTTGGTGAATAACCTCTTGTTTCCATAATTTATTTAAATTAATAAAGACAAAACAATAAAGTTAAGTATAATAATGGCAACATGATGATCTGTAAATTGGCTGCTCTCTGTGGTAACACTCAATCTCCTCCTGCAGTTGAACAAAGTGGACACTGCACTCCCTGCTCAAGTCTGACCTCCAGTGTCAGCAGCTGGTATTTTGACGATGATCAACCCTCAGATACAGCTCCACTACAACTACACAGGAAAGCTGGCCCACCGACCAAGCGTTGGCACGAGCCCTGGCACTGTGGACACCAAAACCATAGTTTTCCTCATCGTTTGTAGCTTCATCGTCTTGGAGAACCTCACTGTGCTTGTAGCCATATGGAGGAACCACAGGTTCCACAACCGCATGTACTTCTTCATCGGTAACCTGGCGATGTGTGACCTGCTGGCTGGAGTCGCTTACCTGGTCAACCTGCTTCTCTCAGGAGAGAAGACCCTGCAGCTCTCACCTGCTCTCTGGTTTGTCAGAGAAGGAAGCATGTTTGTAGCACTTGGAGCCTCCATTTTCAGTCTCCTGGCTATTGCTATAGAGAGACACCTAACTATGATCAAAATGAGGCCTTATGATGCGAACAAGAACTACCGGGTATTTCTGCTCATAGGGACCTGCTGGCTGATTGCTATATCTCTTGGAGCTTTGCCTATTCTAGGCTGGAACTGCCTGGATAACCTCCCTGATTGCTCTACAATCCTCCCCCTTTACACCAAGAAATATGTTGCTTTCTGTATCACAGTTTTCATGGTTTTGCTCTTAGCCATAGCCGTCCTGTATGCCCGGATCTACATCTTGGTTAAGTCCAGCAGTCGAAAGGTGAGCAAGCACAGCAGTTCGGAACATGCCATGTCCCTGCTGCGCACTGTCATCATCGTAGTTGGGGTTTTCATTGCCTGCTGGACACCCCTCTTTGTCTTGCTCCTGGTGGATGTGGCATCTAAGCAGAGGTGCCCCATCCTTTATAAAGCTGACTGGTTCATCGCGCTGGCAGTGCTCAACTCTGCGATGAACCCAGTCATCTACACTCTGGCCAGCCGTGAGATGAGACAAGCTTTCCTCGGTCTGGTTTGTGGCGTTTGCTACAGGGCGAAGGCTTCTGTCAATGGAAGTGGAAACAGGCAGTCTCTGGAGCCCAGCCGCAGCAGGAGCAAGTCGTGGAGCAGCCAGAACAACCCTAACCAGAACCAGCAGAGCTCCAGGCAGGCAGAGCTGGAGACGGGGCCAGAGTCAGACAGGGGCCATGGAAAGGTTTCAGTGGTGGCTGGAGCGAGCAGAGGTACTGCTGAGACTGCGAGTGACAGAAAAGATTAAAAGGAGAGAGCAAGTAATTTACAGTAATATGCTGAGCTTATGGGCTTGTGCAGTAATCACAATGGAGAGTATTGTTCACAAAAAGGGATTTGATTTAAAATGAAGGATTCTTTAAATGAAGGGTAGATTTCTGACATTTGCTGCAGGGCAGTGGTTTCTCTTTGCTATATCTTCACCATCTATAATGTTTGCCTCTTTTACAAGTTCAGTCTCCAGTGTTCAAAACTTGCCATTTTGGAGTTACATAGTGGACTGGATAACAGTCATTTCCACAGATGGCTGGTGCTCTTACCCTCAACAGAAAAGACATTTACCTCCGTGGTTACAGCTGTGACCGCTTATGATAAATATGAAGTGAAAATTTACCTGCAATTACCAAATAAGTGCAATTATTTCACTGCAAAACAATGTAATGAAGAATGATTGTAGACTATTATTATTGCAATGACAAACAGCTGAAGGTATTTATTAATCTATGTAGTCTGTATTTACTCAGTAATCCTGCAGTATGCTGGGCAGTTACTGTAATCTGCATTATGTAATAATTGAGGCAAGAGTTACTCATGTTGAAGAATCAAACTGTTGCTTTTGTTTTATTACATCAGTAGCATTATGTTCAAAATGAAAGAACTGCTTTGTAGAGGCAGCAGTAGTTTTAGTGGTACCAGGACTCCATCTGCTGGTCTTACTCAGTACTGTTGCATGTTCACTATGCAAAGGCAGCAGTTCTGTGTGTTTTGTTTGAAATTTAAAAGCATGAAGCTGGTAAGCTGAGGACCGTTAGGAGGCATGTGAATTCAGCATGTGAAATACAAATAGGTAGCTAAATGCAGATATTCATATCAGGTAAAAATATCAGCTTTCGCTCCATAAAGTAATGATGTTTCATTAGGATCACCTTGTGGACAGTAGAGAGTGCAGCTCTGCCCTGTTTGAGGAAGTAACTTAAAGAGTTGGTTCATGCAAAATGTATTTACTTCATAATCTAGCCATGCTTTTGATTTTGTAGGTCAAGATTTAGAAACATGGGTGTCGCTGTAGCTCACCTGGTTGAGCAGGTGACCCATATGCTGAAGGCTACTGCACAGGTTTGGGTCTGAGTCTGCCCCAGAGCATTTTCTGCATGTCCTTAGCCTGACTCTTTCCCTGCTTTCCTATCCACTCTCTGTACTGCACCATCTAATAAAAGCTGAAAATGCAAAAAAAAAACCCAAAAAACAAAAAGATGTAGAAATATACTATGCTTTTAAGATTTCTGCAGGCAAACACAGCACGTTGAATACGTACTGAATTGTGTTTCTGTTGCTTATCCGATCATTTAAAAAAAAAAAAAAAAAAATAATATAAATTTTTTTTTAAAAAAAATTTTAAATAAATA
>VUQS01055885.1:9521-25401 GCA_015108495.1 Heterochromis multidens | reverse complement strand
AGAGAGAAATCTATTTCCAAAAACAACTTCCACTTACTGTGGACAATTCATAGACCTCACCTCTTATTTTCATAAGAACTTTCTTTATTATAATATTTTAATAGTGCAAACTGTGGATTACCCAGAGTAACACTTATATGGAGACATGATTGCAAAGTCTTAAATCAAAATTTGAACACCTTAAGCCTTAGAAGAACTCTCAAAGACGAGCATGCATGAATCTGGGTAAATTAAAACTACCTGCATGTTTTAGATAAGAAATTAGGATGATGGTGTCTATGAATCATGAGCTTACACCAGAGAAACAAGCAGCGATTCTACACATTCACGGTTTTATTGCCAACAGTCATACAGAATAATGATTAACTAATACAACCAAAAGATTAAATCTGTAAACATCATTTGGACTTGTTGTTTCTATGTTTTCATTTCCTTTTTTTTTTTTAAATACCTGTCCCAAAATAGTGAGTTTCTGTGTGATTTCCTCTGACAAAGATTTATATTTAGAATCTGGAAATGATACATTTATAATATATAATAGAGAGGGAGGGAGGGAGGGTGGGAGACAGATAGTGAGAGGGAACAGTAGTCTCAAGCAGCAACACGCAGCAGGGCAAAACACAACCTCTAGTGAACAGGCATGCCCCATTGAAGATCAGCTATTGCACTTTGAAAGAAGAGAGAAAGAGAAATTAAAAACAACATTGTACAAATAAAAGGCACATTTTCATCAACAGAAATCTGGAAAGACGCCATGTTCTTGTTTTTGTCCCAGTGAGTTTGGTAATTTCTTTACGCCTCAAAGCTGAGCCTCACGTTATCACAGAGATTCAAGTATGGTTGTTCTGATATATGCTTTGTTCAGAATTTTGCACATTTTGCCAAAATATTTCTACAAGTTTAGTCTTTAGAAATAAAGCTTTTTTTTTTATATTAGCGGAGTGCTTTTAAATAATTTTGCGCATTATTCCTTCTTCAGAGTTATTAGATTTGACGAAATTACATCGCAGAGAACTGGAAAATGTAAAAATAAATGGTGGATAAACATTAAAGAGTGACAAAACTCTTTAATGACCCTTTGTGTCCTTCTCCACGGGACACAGTGAATCAAAGCCTTTAACCCAAATGGACGTGGTGGATATTTTTATTTTCATAATGACCCCAGTAATGTGGCTTGTGAGATGCATGTACTGTACACTCCCTCTTGCAGCAAAACACAGGCACATTATATTACATTGCATCTGTCTTGTCAAACTCATTGAACACATGCTGATTTGGGTTCAATTGAAGTGATCCAGTGCATATCAAATACAATGCCCCATTCATTTGGTATCCATATCAGTGTCCTGACATTAGTAAGGATAAGAGCAATAAAAGAAAAAAGTCTGTTTCCAGTGCTGCTGTGTACCATTTCTATAAGCCTTTTCAAAACAATCTGGATAACATAAATACTAAACTGTTCAGAGGAATGATTGTGTACAGTAGATTGCAAACTGAAAATTAATGTTAAAAAACTTGCTTCTTAAGAGTTGTATTTTCCTTTCAAATGCAACAATGTTGCATCCTTTCTTAGTATTAACTAAAGTGGATGTAACTGAAAGGGATAACTGTGTAACTCTATGGTGACATCTTATGGCAAATCAGTATTTTTACCATAAGATGTTAAATAAAACGTAACATCAGTAACTGAAAGTGATCGAAAGCATGTTAAACATTTGGCACAAAGTGTGAACGCAACACTTGTCTTATTCTCGTCTCATCTGACACGTGTGAACTAAGTGACCTAACTTTGTGTTTGTGCTATTCATTTCAGAGCCTTCAAATAATAATAATAATATTTAAGGTTTAAAAAGTTCACAAAAAGCTGAAAATGTTAATCAAGGATGTGAGAGTATCCATTGCAAGCCCCAAAACGAATCACCGACTGCACACCTAAAAGAATTCAGCGAAAAACCAATTCAGAAATAGTTTGAAAAGCATTTTCTTTTCTTTTTTTTACAGTGTCAGCATACATAAGCACCTCTTTCAAATAAAGGGGTATCAAGGTCTACGAACATGGCCACAACAACAGTTGATTTTAAGTCATGCGACTGCAGTGACACGAGAAAATACTTCATAAAAAAGTTTATCTTTAAAGCCATTGACAGCACTATGAAAGGGTGGCTGTTTGCACCCCGACAATTTGTGACAACTGCAAAGCAAAAACACATTCAGGTCTAAACTCCAATAAAAGCAGGTTTTTCATATAGTGACTAATTGAGTAAGCTGTTGGTGAGATTAAAGGACATTTTTCCTAACATATTTTCATTATAAACAGCATTTCAGTTTCCTCAACCTCTTAGCCGACAGTTCCTGTAGAAATGTGGTTGTGCTTGACAGACAAAACTAAAGTTTCAGATTTTTATTCTAAAATACTCTTGTTAACACCTCTTTGAGGTTTGATTTGCGCTTTGTCTAAACTACAAGAACAGGAATAGTCTTTTTTTTAAATCTTTTTAAAACACCAAATCGAGATATTATGTCCAAATGCACCTATATCTTCTCAAAAATATAGCATTTCAGTCATCACAACAAAATAATAACAGTTCTATATATTTTTTTTAATCTTTAACAAATCCTGCATCTTCCAGTGACTCTGGTTAAGTAACTGCAGATCAGTTTATCCCAATAACTCTTTGAGCGAATTAAGCCTTGACGCTTGTTGACGATGTTTCATCTTCAAGTTCCATAGTGATAGGCCATTTTAGAGCTTCCTCTTATCTTTCAGGTATTGCAAGCATCACTGTTTCCTTCCCACAGGCTGTAGGAGACACAGTTCACTCCCGGCTGAAACAATCGGCAGATTGTTGTCACGGTGATGGCCAATAAGGTGGCTAATGCTGTCAAATATATGATCTTTTGTCCGTACCTTAAAAAGAAAAGGGAAGAGAAATATTCAGAGTCTATTTTAGTCTAATGAGAGTTTAATCTTTTTACTTTCATGCATTCATAAATGAGTTAATGAAACAAACTCTGTATGTCCTGTTACCCGTCTTACCGTGCCTTCAGGGTCCACCAGCAGTAGGTGTTTGGCAATTCCATTGTGCATGCCTGTGAGTACGTAGGACCCTGGGTTGGTAGTGCTTTTACGGACGAGAAAGTCCCCGTCATTTTTCAGAAGTTTCTCGGCATCGCGGCGGCTCATTTTCCCATGGTACCACATTTTGCCCTCCAGCTCCTCCTGCGCCCGGAAGGCCAGAGAGCGCACGAGCAGAGGGCTCGAGTTGTCCACGGATGCTGCCTTGTGAAGACCGGATACCTGGGTCTGGGCCTGCCCCTGGGACAGCGGCTGGGACTGGGAATGAATGGCATCCTCGAAGGGCTCTGGCACAGTGAGGGCAGTGCCAAAATGGTGAGTTAAGAGAGGAACAGTATGTAAAGACATTAAAAATTAAAATCAGCGTAACTGTTATCTAGCTAAAAAGAATATAAATGTGTTTCTGGCACACATTATATAGCTCAGACCTAACCTTTGTTCCATTCACTGCTGTACCTCAGTGCCATTTCTCATGCATGATTTCCCTTTTGATTTGGACAAATCTAATGTTGATTTTGTCAATAACATAATATCGTATTCTCTTCATTTTTCCAAATTAAGTGTTCAACAGAGGTGATCCCAAATCTGCAGACATATACTGCATTTATTCCCCAATTATATTCCATCTACAGTACTGTGAAAAAGTATTTGCTCCTTCTTGATTTCTTCTTCTTTCTTTCTTGATTTTGTTTGCACATTTGTCACACTTACATTTTAAATTTTAATATCAAACAAAGATAACCCAAGTAAATACAAAATGCTGTTTTTTAACAATGATTTCATGTATTAATGGAAAAAACTAAGCTAGGAAAAAGTAATTGCAGCCCTTGGTAAATCATGAATTAACTGTGATTAATCACATTTTTTTGGAAAGCTGAGTTCAATTTCTCAAGCCACACCCAGGCCTGATTACTGCCAGACCTGTTGAATTAATAAACCACTTAAACGGAACCTGTCTGACAAAGTGAAGAAGGCTAAAAGATCTCAAAAAGCAACACATCATGTCACAATCTAAAGAAACAGCTGAGAAACAAAGTCATTGATATCTATCAGTCTGGAAAGCCATTTATAAGGCTTTGGGACTCCAGCAAACTACAGTGCGAGCCATTATCCACAAATGGATAAAAACTGGAACAGTGCTGAAACTTCCCAGGAACGGCCGGCCTACCAAAATTACTCCAAGAGCACATCGACGACTCATCCAGGAGGTCACAAAAGAACCCAGAACAACATCTAAAGAACTGCAGGCCTCACTGACCTCAGTCAAGGTCAGAGTTCATGATTCAACAATAAGAAAAAGACAAAAATGGCATCCATGGGAGAGTTCCAAGGAGAAAACCTGTCAAACCTGTTCAAGTCGAAAATCTGGCATACAAATAACAGAGCATTTCATAAAAAGAACATCATACCAACAGTCAAACATGGTGGTGGTGGTGTGCTGGTCTGGGGCTGCTTTGCTGCTTCAGTACCTGGACGACTTGCTGTACTTGATGGAACCATGAATTCTGCTCTCTACCACAAAATCCTGAGGGAGAATGTCCGGCCATCAGTTCATGCCCTGAAGCTCAAGCACACTTGGGTTATGCAGCAGGAAAATGATCCGAAACACAGCAGCAAGTCCACCTCTGAATGACTCAAAAAAAAAAAAAAAAATGAATGGTTTTGGAGTGGCTGAGTCAAAGTCCAGACTTAAATCATATTGAGATGCTTTGGGATGACCTTAAACAGGCCGTTCATGCTGGAAAATCGTCCAATGTGGCTGAATTTTTAAAATTCTGCAAAGAAGAGTGGGCCAAAATTCCTCCACAGTGATTCACAGTCATTGCCAGTTATTGCAAACACCTAATTGCAGTTCTTGCTGCCAAGGGTGGCACAACCAGTTATTAGGTTTAGGGGGCAATTACTTTTTCACACAGGGCCAGGTAGGTTTGGATAGCTTTTATTATTTATCATTTTAAAACTGCATTTTTCATTTACTCAGGTTATCTTTGTCTAATATTAAATTTTGTTTGGTGATCTGAAAGATTAAGTGTGAGAAATATGCAAAAAACTAAGAAATCAGGGATACTTTTTCACACCACTGTACGTGCCTGTATTGTATGCCATATAGTATGTAAACTGATTTGATGATATGCAGATGACACTGTTGTGGGTCTGACAGTTTAATTCTAATTCATGTGTTCCCCTTGTACACACATACTATTAATCAGGGTTATAGAGAGAGGGCAGTAGGACTGTCAGTCGTCTACAAAGGTAACAAAAAAATTATTCTAATATCAACCTACAGGTGATCAGAGTCAGCCTGACAGGATTGTGAAAAGAAACTGATGCACAAAGGGCATGAGCAGAGCATCTGCTCTGAACTATTTTGCAAATGTTGTACATGTACTAAAAATGCATTTCTGAAATAGAAAGCTAACACTGTATAGATTCTTTCTGCACTATATAGTGGAGTATTCTAAATCTTCAGTTAAATATTAGATGAAAGTACTGGGTTTCTAAATAGGGAACTCACTAAAATGTTATTTTGCTGTTAAAGAACTACAGTAGGTGGACAATGAAGCCTGAATTACATTTTTTCCAAAAGAAACATTCCACTTTTAAATTGTATAGCGCATGTTTTACATGTAATTTGTGTCATGGTTTCTTCATGTGTACGCCTTGATCTTCCATGTGTATTAATAGCAAAGCTAAAGTTGATGTTAAAAGGAGGAAAGGGAAAACCACACACTACCATTATCACAGTGGTCCTTTTGTCTTCATACTGACATGATGTTATTATGACGCTGAGCTGAAGTCACTGAGAAACAAAATCTGGGAAACCTCTATAATTACGAACTCTGATTCTAAACTCATCTTACAGTGCTTTTCTGAAGGCACCGTACAGATACTATTCAGATTCTTTGTACTTTCATCATACAAGTTTTGAATTATGTGTGCATCAAAGTCATGAAAGGTACAGAGTGAAAATAATTATAAATATATAATATATAAACTTAATATAAATCAAAGAGTACTTCCAAATATATCCAAAGCAGGTAACCAAGTCTTACTCATGTCAAACAGGTCCTTCTGTGGGCTCTCTTTGGCTGCAGCTGCCATGCCCTTTGTCACATTTTCAGCCTCTGCCTGGAGTGCTGCGAGCACCTGGGCATCAATCTGCTGGGTGTTCACATAGGTGGGCATTTCTTCTGTATTTGATGCTTGACCTTTAGTCTCGGGCAGACCACTTATATCAAATGATCCTAGACATTTGGAAAAACAATCAGTCATACTTTTGAAGTGATAAAATGTTGCAAAATTGAATAGCTTACAAAGCAGACTGCATGGACGTTCTTACCCTGCTGCATGAAGAACGCCTTTCTTTCATCTCCCCAGCTTTCACAATGCCGCCCTTGGTAATATGTCTGATCCACAGATCCTGGACCCATCTAATGACATGAAAAAAAAACTGAACATTTAAGACTATTTTTAAATAAAAGATGACGAGTTGATGAGGTTTAAGACTCATTTAAGTATTTTTTGCTTTTCACTGTCCACTTTATTAGGTATACCTTTTCAAGTGCTTGTTGCAAATATCTCGTCAGCCAGTCACATGGCAGCAACTCAGTACATTTATGCATGTAGACATGGTCAAGATGACCTGCTCAAATTCAAATTGAGTTTCAGAATGTGGAAGAAAAGTGATTTAAGTGACTATGAACATGGCATAGTTGTTGGTGTCAGCTGGCCTGGTCTGAGAATTTCAGCAGTGCAGGGATTTTCCTGCACAACCATCTCTAGAGTTTACAAAGAATGGTCCAAAAAAGAGAAAATATCCAGTGAGCAGCAGTTCTCTGGGAGAAAATGCCTTGTTAATGTCAGAGGTCAGAGGAGAATGGCCAGACTGCTTCAAGCTTATAGGAAGGCCACAGTAATACTCATTATAACCAAGGCATGCAGAAGAGCATCTCTGAACGCACAACATGTCAAACCAGAAGAACACACTGGGAACCACTCCTGTCAGCTAAGAACATGAAGTCAAGTCTAATGTGGTGGTGTAATGATGTGGGGGATATTTTCTTGGCACACTTTGGGCCCCTTAGTTCAAAAAAATACTCGGTTACCTGAGTATTGTTGCTGACCATGCCCATACCTTCATGACCACAGTGTACCCATCTTCTGATGGCTGGCTGCTTCCAGCAGGATAATACACCATGTCACAAAGCTCAAATCATCTCAACCTGGCTTCTTGAACATTGAGTTCACTGTATTAAAATGAAGGCAAAAGGGGGTCCAACCCAGTACTAGTAAAGTGTAACTAATTAAGTGACTGGTGAGTGTATATTTGTGATTTTAGCATGATCTCTTTGGGCAAGTTTCCTTTTATATGAGATCTTGAAAGATATCTAAATACCACCTAGCAGTCTCAGCTAAAATCACGTTAAATTCAGTTGAAAAGTGAACGCTTACTGAATGTATAGATCACACCTAAACATTTTTAAGCATCCAGTCAACAGTTATATGCTTAAACAAAAACACCAAAAAGACAAAGAGCCCATTAGTACTGCCAGATTGAGCTTCCAAACTGTTGCAGATTACAAATGCAGTTTATATCATGCCTTATATTGCAGAGGCACGATCAGTAGGTACAACGACAGTCTTTGTACGTGAAGTGAACATTATGTGGTAGTCTGATCACAGAAACTGTCAAATATCATACAACAAAATAATACATTTCATTAGTAATAGTCTAATTTTATGGGGGGATATGGTTTCAAATCACTAAAAACAGCAATGTGACAATCTGATATGCTGTTTGTGTCTTTCTGTAGTTAATTAAAATGTGTTTGACACAACAATGCCACAGAAATAGCCCAATGTAATAACATTTCTGCTCACTGAGTGTTGAGTGTTTGTGTTTTTCTACCTGTGTGTTGTTATTCCTAGGTCTAGTTTGTAATGACGCCAATAAAACTCATCCCGGTTTTTTTTTTTTGTGACACCACAGAACACAAATATACACAAAAAAGCAGTAAAGTGCTACTTATTTTGTATCATTTGAATATATTGTGTATATGCTTCTGACTTCTTCTGCACAAGGGTCCATAAAACAGGACACAGGATGACACACTAAAAATGGCCAATGAATCTGTATATGTTTGTTTATGAAAGAAAGACAAAATTAACCAGATGAACTGAGCTGTACCTGGCATCCATCTGCATTTTGATTGGTCATCCGGGTGTCGATGAAGCCTCCAGGGGGTGGCATCTTGCCGGGGATGTTGTTATAGTAAGGGTGCTCTGCTGACTCCTCCTCTTCCTCTGTCCAAGGTAACTCCTCCATGTTTAATACCCTAAATAAATACTTTAATCATGAAACTTAACACTGTATTGCATTGTAGCGTTTTATTTTATATAATTATCACTGTTTGTATGAGCTTATGTTAGTGAACAGGTACTTTTTGATGTGCTATTTTTTATCTCACCTGTCATGTGTGGAGGACAGCTTGCTTGAGGGACACTGCAGGTACTGCTGGAAGCGAAGGTCAAAGGCCTGGCCAATGGTACTGATGACGTCCTGGGCTAGTCCATCAGAGCACTCCAGGATGTGGCACGCTGACAAGGGTCAAAGCAACACATTTTCATAAACATGACGCTGGAGGCAAGTCTACAGAGTATTTAACAAATGAATACTTACCTCTTCTATTAACTGGGTCCTTTGCTACATAGGCAACATAATCTGTTGTATCCTATAATGAAAGATGCATCTTGTGAAATTGCACTGATATAATAAAAACAAACTATTATTATATAATTAGAAAGATGTATATAAAAACATATAAAATATGTTCTACTATAAATAAAATATCTTTTGGGTTGGCAGTGTAAAGTATGTCAGCACTTAAAGCAGCACTTATAATTGTATTAAGATCATTTTTTAACATGTTTACCAAACATTTACATTTTTTAAGGTCAAGTTCACTTCATTTTTAAAAATACATGTCATTAAATTCTATTCTATTATCTAAGTACTTACAGGGTCTCCACCTGATGCAAAGGAGATGGACTGCATGTGATGGTTGGCTATAATCTGTCAAGAAGAAAATACAGTGCATATGTATTATCACATGCTTATGCGTGTATACAAGCACACATGAAGTCACTATATACTCATACGTACTGACGAAATGAGAATTAAAATTAAACTGAAATTTGAATTTCACTATCTTCTGCTTCTCTGCTCTTTTATCAAATAAACTATTTTAAAGAGCCATCTTTAATTCCCTTAAAACGTCTTAGAAATATCAAAAGAAGTTCCTGTAGCAGCCTAAATGTTAAAACTAATCTCTCACCACCACTTTTTAGTTAACCATGGAGATTCAGTCTTGACCTTGGGGATACAAATTAGAAGAAGCACCTACTTTCAGCTGTTCCCTTTTTCACAAGGGGTCACCAGAATGGATATGCCCTTCCTGATGCTAAACCAAAGGGATTTGTCTCCTCCCAGGATCAAATCAGGGATCTTTCACTTGTTAGGCAAATGTGCAAACCACTATACTGTGGAGCCACTCAAGTAAACACCATAAAATATATTTTATTTTTGAGGTTTCAAGCATTTACATCCATATTCATCCAGTGCAACAATAATACAGGCAAAGCATTAGGCAGCATTTAGGCAGCAGCAGTTATTGAAGAATGAGCTACCTATAGCTTCCTATAGCAACATAAATTTGCACTGACAATGAAAGTAGATATGCCTGCTAAAATTTCATTTTCATTATACAACATGAACAAATGAATTCTATTTCATGCACGGACCAAAAAGCATTGCTAGCATTTGCCAGATTCGTTTCTTGGATATTGCTTTTATGCTCCTAAATATTTATCTTAGCTGTACTGATAGTTCTCAGACGACAATGGCTGTGCAACAGTTCAAGGGGAACTCCAACATGCTATTGCTTCACAGAGGTTAGGCTATGTTTTTAGTGTCATTTGTCCATGTTTGTCTATACTTCTATTTCCTTTTGTACCAAGATGCATTATGATCTTGCCATTTGCTCATCTAAAAAATACCAATAATCATATCAAAGATTAGAGGGGCTTTCTAGCATTTCAGGGAAACTGCAACATGCTTACTGCATTTTCAAAAGGGTGGCTTGCAGTGGCTCTGTTGTTTTAGGGGGAGTCTAATGCACACTCTGCTAATATTTACAAAGCGTGAATTTTATTTTCTGGGCTCTATTACCAGAATTCTTGAGATTCAACAAAAGCTTTCTCCAACATCAGAACTTTGCCACCAACTCTAAAGCACTGTCCACATGTAAAGCGATTACATTATCACACATCGCCTTGTAGCTGAAGGTTGGGCACAAGTGGACATCTGGTTGTGCAGGTAATTCTTATGTATTTAAAACACCTTTATGTGTCAATCACCAGTTTTCTTTAGTGTTAGGTGTTTCAATCGCTCCCCTCAAACTTGAGATAAGTCACTGCTACAAATTGCTGAATTTCACTGACATTCACCACATTGCTGCTAGTCTCTTCCTGTGTGTACACCCCTTAACTGTAAAACCCGTCAATAAAAAAAAGTCACTTCCTTGATGTTATCATCTGACTATTTTCATAAGCAACAATAACAATATCTGCAGTAGTGTCACATATTTCTACTACATGTCCTATGATTGTTAACAAAGGTTGCTGGCTGACCTGTTTGCAGTCAGGGGTCATCAGGTTGAGGCTACTTGTGGAGATGTTTAGGTTGATGGACATGCCGGCAAACTGCAGATTGCTCTTCCCCAAAATACTGGACAGAGCTTTGGATGGTGGCTGTGAGGATCAAAGACAGTAAAACACAAATAAAACCAAATTTAGCCTAGAAAAGAAACTGAAAAGTCACAAAATCTGCATACCAGCACCTCTGAAGCTCACCAACAAATATGTAGGTTTTAGAATATTTTGCATCCTGGTACCTCTACTGGTTTCCTTAAGGTTGTTTCCAGTGTTTATGCAAAGCTAAGCTAACCAGCTGCTGGCTTTATTCTCTAACCCTGAAAGATTGCTCCCAAAGAAAACATAAAACAGTTTCTTTACAAAGCTCATTGATGTATAACTGAACTACTACTACATAAATTCTGTGGCAACATTATTGTTTTGTGCACTTCACATAAACATATGCACTTCTCATACACTGAAATTCAGCAGTACTGCCAGTAAAAAAACAAACAAACTGTAAAGTGTTGGACATTAAATATATGGCTGATAAAGGCAGGATTAAAAGAAGCTAGAAAAAAAAATAGTCAAACCCATTCAAAACTCAAAAGTGTGTGTTTGTCACACAGCCAAAAGAGTATCACCTTATACCATACATCTATTCTAAGAGGAAATAAAAAACTAGCCTGCTTGAATTTTGTGTTATATACTCTTCCCCGACATTTGAACAAGCACTAGAGAGAAGAGTAATGCTTCATTTCACACCCCACATTAAGACACAGATCCTCATAGGCTGTGGACTCACACCATGCGAACACACACAGAATACAGATGCTCACACACGTGCGCACACACAAACACTAACTTAGCGTCCTGATCACAGATATTGTGCGCTACATGAGTCACTAAGCACTGTGTGCGGTGTGCAATGCATCGTGGGCTTGAGCTACACCCACACACACAGTCCCATACCTCTTCATCTCTCCCTCTTCTCTCCTCAGCTTCTCTCTTCTCTAAGTACAACCTCCCCCTCTCTCCCTCTCTTTTCACATAAACCAAGGACGGAAAAGAACATACAGAGGGGATGCTATATATAGAATGTGCAAGGGTAAATTAATATGTAATGCCGTTTCCCATTTTTCCAGCTACTGTAGATCTTACTAACATTCAGGTCTTGCAATGTGGGCATTACTTTTTCTGTTATCATGCCATTCTTTTATCCTTCCTTCCTCCCTCCTTTTCTGTCCATCCACGCAAGCTACCTTTCTCTTCCGCAGAGCTCCTTTGGTCCCTGGAACAGCCTCACACACCAGGCTGATGGCTTCCCTAGAGGGAGGGCAAGAGGAGGATGAAGCCAAGCTGATAATTTTGGCATTAAGTTGGATTGTATTTATAGTCACTAATCATGACAGTCATACACAAGAAATGTATTCTGTAACTTGGTACTAAACATCTTAATGCAAACGTGTCCACAGTGAGAATGTTAACATAGTAATGTTCAACGTATTTCTTAGACAACATCTTAATCTAGCATGCTGATAAAAGATTATTGGCACTCAATACAAAGTCCAGCAGAGGCTGAAAGAAACTGTGTTTGTTATTCAAATCTATAAAATAAATAGTTTTTGTAACTTTAAAACCACTGACATCTACCTTATCGTGGTGGAGTGAAAATTTGAACTTCCTGGTAGCACTAGATGGCAAGTCAACAAAGTTGGTAGGATTCAGCCTCTGGGAACCTAAATGTCTACATGAAGGTTAATGGCTGCTCTTTCATGCTCTTTCAATTCTTTCAGCCAACACTGCCATCCCAAAAGCTGTTCAACTAGCTTGGTTTATAATTTGAAGACAATTTTGAGCATTCCACAATGCTTATGGTTAAGGCACAGATGGCATGATTGCCATGCCCATTGTTTGATTTTCAGTTCAGGGACCTTTGCTGCAGGTCATACTCTTCTGTTTCCCTTAATTCCTTTCTATCTCTGTGCAGACTGTTATTAAATAATGATGATAATTAAGATGATGATAATTTAATAAACAATAATGATAACTGCCTCTTCATTTATCATAATTCCTATAGTGAGAGGCACTCTTATTCTAACTCTCGACAAGAAAAGTAGATTTTAAACATTTCTGGACCCCCTTTTTTCTCATTCCCATCATTTTTAGCAGTGAGGACTTTTTATTATATGATCATCACTGTTACTGCTAATCATCCAATAGGTCAAGGTCAGTTTTTCCTCATTTATTTTCCTTATTTTTTTTGTTGATGTGTTTTCCTCTAATTTTCATGATGCTCACAGGATAAATCCCAGAGCCCCTTTCATGTTTCACCATCAACAGGTCAACATTTTAGTTGGTCCACTACTTTGGTTTATGACAAAATGTTTTCAAAACTGAAACATTACCATCAGCTTCAGCTGTGCTTTGTGCTTAGTTCTAATTTATTAGGATGCAAACACACTGAGCCAGGATGATGAAGATGATAAATATAAGCTGAACAGAACTGCTAGCATGATTGAGAGCTTTGGTTTTGATCCGGGAGTTTCTAGAAACTTACTGAAATAAAGTGTGGGCTAGATATACAGTATGGCTTTTTTGTTTGTTTTTTTTTAGTTATCATATTTATTTATGTACTTGTGCTTTGCGTGAGCTAGAAGTAGACTTAAAATTTATATACTGATGCTCCTCACTCATAGTGTGACATTATTTTGGAAAGTGTGACTGAAATCTACAGATAGTTGCATGTAAATAAAATCCAATTTGCTCCAAGAGATCTAAGTAAAAACTCTAGCAATGTAGTGTTTTGTTTTGCACAACACTATATATTACAAATACTCTTGAAATCCATACATTAGAGGGAAATCTAAACATGGTAAGTAATGGGCTTCAGCCGTAACCATACGAAGATGTTTATGATGCTCAAATAGCAGCTAAAGATCGAGCTTCTATGATTCTTCTTTGACTGATTTTGTGGCACACCAAGAAATGTTACCTTGTTTAACCTATCTATGTGGATAAATCACATGAAGCAGTAAAAAATAAAGGTTTGAAAAATAGAGGTATGCTTTCTCTCTCTCTCTTTGTCTTTTTTTTTTTGTCATGCCTCTCTTTATTAGAGAGAAACATAAACACATATACACATAGTGACTGAGAGAAAGAAAGAAAGCCTACTGCTGTGTGCTAGCTAATGTTACCAACTTTCAGGAAGTCAAGCAGAAAAGTAGACATGACACTAACCGATTCGCTGCAGCCCTTTGCCTCACTGCACATTGGTCAATGATTTCAGAGGGTGAAAATTGCACACAAACAAACTGTGCATCCTAAATGCACTCTAAAGTCATATATTCTTAAAATGTTATATTTTTAAATGTAGCATTTTCTTCATGCAAGTAAATTGTGCTAAGGCATGACAGAAGGTGATCATTTTGTTCAAAAGTTGTTTAATAAAAAATGCGTTTAATACACAAAATCATTATATTTACTAGTGAGAAGTCTTATGATATAATATATTTGGCCACAAGCATCTACTCAGCAGTATTTTTCCAGATATTGACCACAAACGTTTGGTCACAACAAAGATTTTCAATCACGAGTTTGAAATGAATATAAAACAAAATTTTACTTACAGTCCAACTCAAAATAAATATTTTGTTAATATCTGTTGATCTTTTTTATCTTATTGTCCTGTTTTGGCCAATGGCTAACAAAAACCAGTAAAACTCAAAAGTTAATTCAATAACAATGACATAAAAAAACAAGCACTGTGTAATATCATTTTTGATCACAAATCATATGAATACTATGTCCTGAAATCACATTATCACTACTACGTCACATTGAAAAGATAATGCAAATACTGCTGATGTGGATAAAACCTGGGTTCAGCTTAACCTAAAAGACAACCTTCCCAGTATTTACAAAAGAGGTGTCAAACATATGGCTTGGGAGCCAGACCCAGCCCACCAAAAGGTCAAATCCTGCCCACTAGGAGGCTTTGGAAAATGTGAAGAATGCAAAGGAGGGAATAAATTTCAGACTTTGAACTGCTTTGGTCAGTTTTACAGCCTTCTTACTAACAAAAAAATAAACTGTTGGCCTGCCATAAATCACCAAAGTAAGAAAGTAAATGATAAACTATTAAATAGTATGACGTTTCATTGTTAATATTCCATTTAAATAACAGAAAAATTCCTGTTTTACTATAATTACTCACTTTATATTTTTGTTTTTTACAGTCAATCCACAGTAAGGTTACAGAACAAAGTTACTACAGTGGCATTTCTTTATAATATTGAAAAACTGAGACAAATTATTGAAATTGCACTTATTTTTCTTAAGACATGACAAGACACCATTACCAGTTTCAAAATTGTGTTTTTTTAATATAGGTTATTAGGAAATAGTTTTTGTGGTCCAGCCCAGATAAGATCAAACTGGCCTGTATTTGGTATAGTATATAAGTTTGTATATAGTATAACAAGTTTGACACCCCTGATTTATATCCTTTTGCCATTGATGTTTCTGAGTTGCTTATTAAAAATAAAGTAATGAATTTTTTGGGCAAATAGTTTTAAATGAGGAAATTGTTCATTGTTGAACAATTGTTCAAGATCAAGATGTTAAATTTTCTTCACCTGAATCCAAACATGACCATTTACAGTTGAAATCTCATGTACACTGTCTGTGATAAGAGGCATCCTAAAAGTACAAAAAGTACAGAAAGTCAAGTGTTACATGATTTTCTATCTACTGACATAGGAATGTGTGTCAGTAGATAGAGTGTGTATATAAGTGGCTGTTTCAGTATTTTATCAAATCAAAAACTCTCATTATAAGCAAGACTCGTTACTAAATTTTAACATGTCTAAGATGCATGTTGGTTTTGGTTTTAAAATGTGTGAACATACCTTGTTATTTGTGACCTTGTAGTGAAATCCAGGGATCTCATCGACCTAAGGACTTCTATACAGCCCAGATACTGCAAAGTAAGAATGAAAAACCTGTGTGATAATAAACAAAGACTATACATCATTATGTACAAAATAAATCTCTTTGTGTTACCTTTCAAGGCCTTTAAAAAAAAATAACTGCAGTTTTTAACTGCATACA
>VUQS01055880.1:11385-33560 GCA_015108495.1 Heterochromis multidens | reverse complement strand
CAGCCTGAACTCTCCTAGGTAAGCTTTCTTGTAATTTCTTATAATGGTATTCAGGAATAGTTCTCCAGGGTTCTTAAAGGTTCTTAAAGAACATTCAAAGCTCTTCTTTTGATGTTGGCTACCTTTTGCTCCATTCTCTGTCAAGATGATCCCACACTGCTTCAGTAATGTTGAGGTCCAGGCTCTGGGGAGGCCAATCCATGACTGATAGTGTTATATTGTGGGTTTTTCTATCCAGGTATTTTATTGCATTGGCAGTGTGTTTGGGACCACTGTCATGCAGAAAAATTAAGACGTTTTCCAGATGGTATTGCATGGTGGATCAAAATCTGATGGTACTTTTCTGCATTTATAATCCCATCAATTTCGACAAGATCTCCAACACCACTGGCTGAAATGCAGCCCCAAACCATGACAGAGCCTCCACCATGCTTTAGCTTTTCCTGATCTCTACTGACAACAATTTGAAAAAAACTTTTAAACTTAATTAATCACTATAACACCTGTTGCCACTGATTTTCGGTCCAGTTCTTGTGGAATACCTCAGCCTTTTCTCCCTGTTTCCCTTCCTTGAGAATGACTTCTTGACAGCTACCTTTCCACTGAGACTATTTCTGATGAGGCTTTGACAAAAAGTAGATGGATCAATCTCTCAGATTTTTTTTTTCCTATTTCTTAAGAATGGGACTTTCAGATACTTTTTATCTGCTGTAAATAGTTTTTTGAGTCTGCCACTTCTTCTTTTGTGCTCCACTTGTCCAATTTCACATATCATACCACATACTATACCAAAATATGCCAAGTTTTCAGCTAATAGCTCTTTGGGAATACCCTTGTTGGTGCATAAATACTATTTTGTGCCTGTCTAATTGGGTAATCGTTGGCATTTTTCATAGATTAAACTATCTATGGGAATAAATTAGGTGTTTTTGTGACAGGCTGCTAGTAACTAAGTGCCCAAAGATACAATTGGTTCTCTTTTACGCTTGAATGATTAATAAGTCAGTGTTAAGTGGCTTAACACAAATTTTAAAAAATCCTCTGAAAATGGTCAGGTACAAGGACTGGACTGAAAATGAGTGAATGAAGAAATCCTTAAGAAATCCTGGAGAACTATTGGTGAAGACCAATAGGTGTAAATAGGTGTAAATATGTACTCTAAACAATGTTTAATACTTATATTATTTAAGAGAGTTTCCCACTCTGGCAGCAATATAATACACCAGGGCACTTCTACTTGCATGAACATTCATAACGGTACACCAACATGATGATGATCCCTTTTCATACCTTCTAGAAGAATGATGGAGAAATCCTGGGCAGTCTGGCCTTTGCGTGTGGCAAAGCACTGGTAAGCACCAGAGTGTCTTTTTTGTGCAGCAGAAATGAACAGCGTCTCATTGTGAGCACCCTGGATGGAAAAGTGCTGATCAGGCAAAACAGGTTCTGTGTTGCGGTACCAGGACACAGTATAGTGGGGAGAACCTTGGACTGCACAGGAGAGGATGACTGTACTGCTGATCCCTGTCTTCAGATTTTTGGGAGACAAGGTGACCCGCAGTGGCTCTAAAGGTAGGAGAGGGAACAGGTGAAGCAAAGTAAATAAAAAACTAAAAAGGGATGAAGCGGTAAGCAGCAAGCAAACACAGAAGCAAGTTACTACCTAAATATTGAAGGTACAAAAACTGGTGCATGTCCCTCAGGCACTAAAGGTGTATTATCTGCATTGCTGAACAACAGCAATTTTTATTGAGCTACGCTGTGCTGTTCAGGGAACACAAATCACATGTTGGTATGGTAAGTCTGTGTGTTTCCTGTATGTATATCAATTTTTCTCTCTTTATGTGTGTGCATGTGTGTGTAGGTGTGTGTGTGTGTGTTAAGCAGCAAGGAAAACCGAGACAGAAAGACAGAAAGGGGAGAAAATGTCAGTGAGCAATAAAGCAGCTGGTGTTAGGTGCTGGAGGCTGCTGAATGTGTGTGAGCATGCGTGTGTCTGTGTGACAGTGAATGTGTAAGACTTTCTTCGTGGCCACTGAGTGTATGTACTGTATGCTTGTCCAAATTTTTGTGTGTGTGTGTGTGTGTGTGTGTGTCCCACCTTGCATGCCCTGTCACTGGAGGTTTGTAGGCTGTGCACTGATGTGCCCTGTGGCCAGTGTACTCAGTGTCCACTAACTCGTCTTCCAGCCACCCTCAAATTTCATCTCCTATCTTTACCAACTTCATATCCTCCTTGGATAGTGGAGAAGTGTTCCATGTCTTCTATGTGTGTTACCTTTTAACATCTCCTATATTAACATTAGCATTATAACATATATCCAGCCCCCCCGCGACCCTGAATTGGATAAGTGGAAGAGAATGGATGGATGGATGGATTATAACATATATTCGATAACCTTCTCCTCTCTCACACACACATCCATAGAAAATGGAGCGACCGGCCTGCATGGCCACTGTTCTCTGTCACTGTAGAGACGCTTCACTGCGGTTTGAGAACACAGTGGGGGAGCAAGCCATCCTTAAATATCAAGCTCATGCTCGGCTTAGACGAGGGTGCAGAACCAACAGAGCTTAAAAGATGTCTCTATTGCTGTTTGTGTCCTGATGTCACATTTATTACTTCTGTCCATTGCACTCAGTAGCTGTTTAAGTGGAACACTGAAGGACAGGAGAGGCAAATTAAATATTTACCCACCTATCACATTGAGGTGACCTGTCACCTCTTTGGAGCCAAAGCTGTTGGTGACCTCACAGATGTAGTTGCCGCTATCCTCGAGCCTCAAGTCTGAAATGGTGAGACCAGTGATGCGCCGTGTCCAGCGGGAGTCTGCTGGTAATGGTCGACCATCCTTTAGCCAACGGATGGTCGGGTTTGGATATCCAGAGGCGATGCAGGGCAGCTCCACACTATGCCCCACCTGCACCTCACCGGACTGGAAACTGTCCAGCACTGACGGGGTGGACTCCGTAGGGTCTGTAAGTGATAAGGGTCACAGAAATGTTTTACTGATTTCAAACACCAAAGTCCAGAAAACTAAAACCTAAAACTATAATAAAGACATACAGTAACTTGTTACCTACCCAAAACAGAGAGCCTGGCTCCGTTGCTCTGGCGAGTCTCTCCACTGTACTTGTGCTTTGTGATGCAGCGGTAGGTGGAAAGAGCATCTTCCTTCTGCACTTCTGAGATATACAGAGCGCCAAATGAGGTCAGGAAGAATCGGTTGCCTGTGGAGGACAGCAGAACAGGAGCAGGTCAACAAAGCATATGCTTTGCATCAGAAGGTCTGTGCAGATGTGTTTGCACTGGGCTGAAATTTGTGCAAAGAAAATACTAAAAAGCCCTATTTAGTCCTTTAGGTTTATAAAATAAATCACATTTCAAGAATTATGGTTCCTTTTGCATGTTTTCAAATAGATTTCATGTTGTCCACTATGGTTCTGCATAGTGTTTTAACTTTTCTAGGGCTAAATAATAACAGCATGTTTTTCATTTGATTATTTAATCCCCATTCCAAATGTTGTAAGACACATTTATAACTTCTCATGATTCACAAAGGTAACCATACAGACACTATATGGACAAAAGTATTGGGCCACAACTCTTAATCTTTGAATTCAGGTGTTTTCAGTCCCATTGCCACAGGTGTATAAACTCAAGCACCTAGCCATGCAGTCTGCCTTTACAAATATTTTTGTGAACGAACAGGTTGTTCCAAAGAGCTCACTGAATTTGAGTGCAGTACTATAATAGGATGCCACAGTTCCAGCAAGTCAGTTTGTGAAATTTCTCCCCTCTTAGATATTCCACGATCAACTGTAAGTGGTATTATTGCAAAGTGGAAGTGTTTAGGAACCACAGCAACTTAGGCACAAAGTGGCAGGCCATGTTTAGTTACAGAGCGGGCATAGTACGTAAAAGTCACCAAGTCAATAACTGCAGATATCCAAACCTCCTCTGGCATTAACATCAGCATTAAAAACTGCGCACAGGCAGCTTTATGGCATGGGTTTCCATGGCCGATCACTTCCTGTAGGTGTAACGTATAGGTGGCCCGGTACTTTTGTCCATATAGTGTATAAGTGCTCCTGAAGAGTTGGGGGGACTAGCTTCACCATCATAAGACCTTCTTAAATGATGAGCACATTTGCTAGAATAAGAATCACAGTTTTCTGAAGAAAAAAGCACTTCTAGAATATACATGTCATCAAAAGACCCAAACACAGCATTTAGGTGAACACATGGGTGCTTTTAACTGACTCTGTCCCATTCTTCTAGTGAGATGTACACAACAGGAAAAGACATATGAGAGGAACGAGAAAGAGAAAAGAGAGAGAGAGAGGAGTTATTGTAAGCGTTAAAAATTGATGTGTCGGTGTGTGTTATGGTAACAGCAGATTAGCGTCATTTTCATGTCACATCAGTGACTGCTTGGACTAGCTCTGATTTATCTGCATGTCAATAGAGAGAGTATCTGCACATGTGTGTATGTGAGAGAGAAGAAAAAGAGATGGAAGGAAAGGAGATGAGGAGAGTGTATTTCAGTGTTTCATTCTTTCCGCTTCTCTGAGTCTTTTTGTATTCTGTTCCCCTAAAGGGTTATTTTAGACAGTGTGCACTTCAGAGTTTGTGGTAGATTGCAGATTGTTTGGTTATGTGAATGCTATTACCGTGTGCGTGTGTGTGAGTGTGTGAGTGTGTGTGCGTGTGTTTGTGTGTGCGTGTGTGAGAACATGCTGGCTGTTGTTTGCCGTACACAATGTTTCAATGTCTCTTTGCAGTGTTGACAAGAGAGAGCTTGAGTAAAATGCAGGTGCACTGAATAGTTGAATACTGGAAATATGTGCCAAACACACAGTCACTTACTCACTCACACACACACGCACACACACATGCACACACACACACACACAGCTCCAAGCAATAGGTCAGCACCTAGTCATAGCACAGCATTTTTTTTTAGAAACACTTAGGGTGCTAGCGAATCAGTTTGTTTATGGAAAGCAGCTACTGTAGTGTTAAAACTTTACTGCTACTGGTTGTTTTTGTTAAATACCTTAATTGTACAGTTTTTAATCAGGACTATAGCTAATGATCAGATTACTGACTAGATGATTCAGATGATGGTTTTATTCAGTTATTATTCCTTTATTTTGTCTGACAAACTGTGACAAAATGTGTGTAATAAGTATATGCCTATGTTTAGTGTGTATTAAGTATCAATAACCAACTTTGTGTGTGTGTGTGCGTGTCTCCTGCCACAATGTGTGCAACAACAATCAATGCATTTTATGGCTGCACAGCTCCATCCAAAGGAGATTTATTAAAACAGAGAAGACTGACTTGGCTTCCTGCCACACACATACTAACAAGACTGAGATATGGAGGAGAGTCAAGGCTGTACTTCTTCACCGTAGTCACACCTTGGAATTAACCTTTGGTAATAAATACAGTCCATAGGTCTTTGTGTTTGCACTTGTAAATCAATTCTTTTTTGTTATCTTGATTGTTAACACAGTTTAAAAACTTAAGTCAGGCAGGGCTAACAGACTTGTCAACAAACATTTTGTTAGAGTTGTTTGAGTGTGCCAGAAGAATCAGATGACCTTTCAACTTGATGGGTGCATTTATTTATTATTTGAAGGGCTGTATTCACCTGAATGAAATCTGATCATAATGCCAAATAACCTTTCATTACAACTCAATACATTATGTGTGTTTTACACAGAAAGAATTGCTTCTGCTAACAAGGACTTTTCCTTCTGTAGGGCTCGGTCGCACAGGCCAAGAGACCGGTCGGTGACCCACTGGCAACCTCCAGTTGCTAGGAAAAAATGTGTATTCCCTGAACGGTTGGGGAGTGGTTTCTAGCTAGGTGAAATCAGTTGCAAAGAGAGCACTCCAGTGCTTTCCTCACTAGCAGGTTGCTGTGGTTGCCCTAAGATTGCATGGAAGAGCCTGACTTGTCCACAAACACTACAGGTGACCACAGCAATCTGCTAATGACTGCAGCAATTGCAAGCAGGTGCACCGTATACCTCTTTGCAAACAATTTCACCTAGCGACTGCCAGCAACTTCCAGCAACCACTTGCCAACCAGTTGGAGAATACACATTTTTCCCTAATAACTGGTGGTTGCCGGGTGTGTGTGTGTGTGTGTGTGCATGTCACTGACCATTCTCTTGGCCTATGTGACTGAGGCCTTATATAAGTTATCCAAAAATAGACTGTTTGTCAATACCAGGCATAAATGGAGTCTTGTGCCAAAATGCTGGACAGTTATTTCTCTAATTTTTAAACCCATTTTTAAGCCAAATAAGACACCATTATAATAGTTGTTTTGTTTAACCATTTTCTTAACCAGGATCAAAGGGCCACTGGAGGCAATCCCAGCTGATAATTGCCAAGAGACAGCCTGGAGAGCTTGTGAGTCCATCACAGGCCTTACACAGAGAAAGACAACCATCCACATTCACATCCATAACAACCAATTTGGAATCATCAGTTAACCTAACATTCAGGTCTTTGGACTTGAAATAGCTGTTAAGTAATTTTTGCTGATCAGCTAATCAATTAATACAGAATAGTATTTGATGCATTTGAACTAACTGTAGAAGAGGCATTACAAAATCTTTGTGTGTGTGTGTAACTATGCTGTCAGATTTCTGAATATGCATACACACGGCAGTGTCATCTTGTGCATCTGCGTAGATATATGAAAGTTCACACACACGTGTTTTCATGTGAGTCAGACTGTTGTGCTGAGTGCTAAGCGACGTAAGCTATAATTTCCAAGCCTGCCCTTTTGTTCCAACCTAGGTATTAAGCCTTACAGGATAATATGCACTTGGTGAGTAGAACCCTGTATAACACACTGCTACACCCTGTCACAACATGCCTGGAGAGAGAAAGACAGACCAGAGGGGGGTGGCGGGGGGGAAGAGTGGTGGGTAGAGTAAGAAATGGCTAAGAATGGAGGAAAGAAAAGTGATGCAGGGGACCTTAATGAAAAGGAGCTTGTCACTGCTGGCTGTGAAGGAAACTTACGCCAGCCTTTCTCACTATTTTTCTACTCTCTTTTCTTATCTTGTGTTTCTCTCTCTTGTTCAGACTGCATAAGGATGCGAGGAAAAGAATGCACCCATCATCATTTTTTTCTGTTTAACTGATTAATTTATTTTATAATAAATGTATCATTTAATTATATACTTTTTTTCTTCACATTAAAGAAAACATGATGGGAAAAGCAGTTTCACAAACCAAAATATATTCATTCGAAATTAATATAGAAACAAATTTAAAAAATACAATTCAATGAAATGTATATTTTACACTAACTATAGATTGTTTTGGCAGTACTGATGAACAATATTGTGCATCCACACAGTTTCTATTTATTAATATGCAGAAATTTGCTATGCTTGAAACCATTTAGAAAAACAACCAAACATTCAAAGACAAAAATAACTTTAAATAGCAAAAACCTCATTGAAGTTTCCCAAGGACATATACAGGATGCAAACAAATGGCTTTTTTGAGAAGCCTAATTTACCTTTAAATCACATTAGATGTTCAGCTACAGCATGCACAGTTCCATAAGTAGGTTGGTGGGTTGCAGTGGTATACATGATTAAAGGTGGACCATGGTATAAAAATTGAGGGTTATCGTTCACTGTACATCTGATTATTAATGTGTTTTTTTAAAGGCAACCTGCGTGTACATATCTTCATTTCTCCTCAACTGCCTTTCAGTCATGGTCATTGTAGCTGGTAACATTAATAACCATTATTTTGTGATACATGGTGAACATGGTAGACATTTGGTGCTCCAATTCTATGATTTTAGTGTTTATCCAGTGTGTAAAATTAAGGTAAAGACTGAATAATAAAAATCATCATGCTCTATTTTCCCTTGACTGCACTGACCAAAGCTTTCTACCACTCTGCTTGTCCTTTCACTACTGATATTTAATTTCTAGTCACTCTCTGCTTCCCTGCTGTCTTTGGAGATGTGACACACCTAAAACAGTGAAGAGGGTGCAGGCAGTGATGGTGAGAGGCAGTGGAGTAGAGGAAGAGTCTGGACCTACGGGAGGAAGACGGCAGATGGAGATTGATGGAGGGAGAGAGGGAGATAAAGAGAAACATGCCGCTGGGAGTGACAGAGGGAGGGAGTGAGAGTGAGAAGGATGAGGGGCCTACAGGCCTGAGAGCCATACATGGGTAAAAACAATTCTTCTACGTCTTTCTCCATCTCCCTTTCTCTCTCTCCCTCCTTGCAAGCCTCTCCTTGTGGGAGAGGAGATCAATTCTCGTCTAGTCTGCCTACGCCTCCAGGAGTTTGTTGATGTTGTTTTTGAGTGTGTGTTTGTAAGTGCTTCTGTGTCTGTATTTTATTTATTAATTTATTTTTTATGTTTTTTGCTGTAGGAAGCAGGATGAGAATTTTGAGGTCTATCCTACACCCAAGGGAGGCGCAAAATCCTCTCACTTCCTCCTTATTTTCCAACCTTTTCTTCCCCTTTTTTGCTCCTTTTTTTCTTTTTCTGTCTTCTGCATGATGTCTATTCTCCATCCCCAGTCTCTCTTCCACTCATTTCCCCTCTGCCCTCTACCTCTTTCTGTCTCTGCCTTTTTCCCTCTTAGTCTGTGCTCCTCTTCCCTCTCTTTCAGGGGGGTCTGTAAGTAATGGAATCAGTTCAGCTGATCAGCCTGAGGCATCAAGTCAAGCCAAGTGCAGAAGCTGCTGCTAGATCTCTGTGTGAGCGTATGTGCACGTATGCCAGAAATTCCACAGACAGACACATACATGCAAATAACGAGATGGGGAGACAGGAAGAGGGGGGGAGAGAGAGACAATGAAAAAAGGATTAGGGAGCCCTGGAGCATCACTTGTCTTCCCCAAAGTTCCCCCAGAGAGAGGACACTCCTCTTCTTTAAGATATAGAGAAAGGGGAGAGGAGTTGGAGGCAGAAGATGAAGGGATGTAGGAAAGGTGGAGCTAAATATATTCCAGTAGTATATGGCTGCCATTTTCAACAAATTATTGTCAAATAGAGGGGGAAGGAATGGTAACATGAGAGCTCATAAAAAGGAAAGCAGCGAGGAAAAAAATGATAATGTTAATGTAGTGATGCTGTAGCCACAAGGGAGGCTCGGAGAAGGAGACAAACAGATCAGACATGAAAAAAAGATAAAGAAAGTAACTAAGAAAAGATATACATATTTTGAGATGTTGACTAGACCACAGAGATAAGGAAAAGACAGAAATAGATAAAATGGTTCAGGAAAAAAAAACGTGACTCAAAGAGACACAGAGCGAGAGAGGAAATGGCGTAAGTAAGGGGGTTTGTTCTTGGTGCTGCCATGCAAATGAAAGCGGCGCTGCAGCAATGCTAACTAACAGCAATTCACACTGTTGGACTCATCACTTATTAATGCTCCACGGCTCCCCCTCCCTCTCATCTCTTTCTCTCTCCCTCTCTTTACCCATTCCCCTGTCCCCTGCTCTCGCCAGGATCTCTCTTTTTTGTTCGCTCTCTCGCTCGCTGTTGCTAGGGCCCGTGCACTCACGTGATAACAGCTGGGTAGGGGGCGCTGCGGTAGCACACAGCAACGTGTTCAAGTGTGCGTTTCATGTGTGTTTTGTGTGCACGTGCGCCTATGTGTGTGTCTGTGTGCACACACTACCCTTCATTAGAGGTAAAAACGAAATCAGCCATTTAAATGATGGCAAACGAGATCAGAGGAGAGGAAAGGAACTGCTGAATGGATCTGTAATTGATTCACAAGTCTGGGCTATAGGCCACAGAGGAGTTCACCACATTTCACTGTGCATCCTGTCACTTTATTTTTTACCCTGCAATAGTTAACAAAAACACTGATAATATCAAGGTTTGCCTTTCAGATTTTAGGCTAAATGGACTGCAGATTTGGTACAATATAGGCCAGTAGTTGCACAAATGGCACAAATACATGTGCTCACAGACATACACACAGACACACACAGAGCGAGAGACACTCGCAATCTGTCTAACAAGCTACACTTTCTTACTCCCACTGTCTCACAATCCACATTTACAAAGTGCACTCAACAAACTGTGAGTGAGTGTTTGTGGTGAGCATCTTCACTACAGGATGCTGCAGCAATGAACAGAGAGTGGAATACACCTACACATTCCTTATTTATTCACCTCCTCCTGATTTACCTTTTCATTTCTGTTGTCCTTCTCTTTTTCACTCTCTCCATTCAGTTCGTCTCCATCTACCCTCCATCATTACAATGCTACTTTTAATGGTTAATCTCTCTTTCAGACACACATAAGCTGTCACATATTCTGCAGTGAAAATTAAAGATGTCTGTTTTATGTGTATGTGTTGTCATAGACAGGGTTTAAGTGTGTGTTTTAGGATGCGTATATGTTAAAAAAAACAATGAAACTGCAGATATAAACATGTATTTGGACAATGAAAATTTTTTGTCTCTGTACACCACCGAAGTGTATTTTAAATCAGATAATTGAGATGTGATTAAAGTTCAGACTTTCAGCTTTAATTCAAGGGGTTTAACAAAAGTATTGCACTAACTGTTTAGGAATTACAGCCATTTTTATATACAGTCCTCCGTTTTCAGAGGCTCTGAAAAGTAATTGGACAAACTAGCATAATTTTAAATATAAAGATTGCTTTTAATATTTGGATGAAAATCCTTTGCAGTCAATGACTGCCTAAAGTCTAGAACCCATGAGCATCACCAAATTCTGCTTCCTTACTTGAGATGCTCTGCTAGGCCTTTAATACAGCCGCCTTCATTTGCCACTTGTTTGTGAGTCTTTTTGCATCCATTTTTGTCTTTAATAACTGAAAAACATGCTCTGCTGGGTTGAAATCAGATGTCTGACTTGTCCATTGAAGAATATCCCATTTCTTTGCCTTGAGAAACTCTTGGGTTGTTTTTGTAGTATGCTTTAGGTCTACATCCATTTGTGCTGTTGGATCAGTTCTGCACTTCAGAATTCATCCTGCTACTTCTATCAACAGTCACATCATCAATAAACACTAGTGACCCAGTTCCACTGGCCGCCATACATGCCCATGCCATAACATTGCCTTCTCCATATCTGACAGATGATGTGGTGTAGTGTGGTGGTACAAGTTATACAAGTTAATCTTGTTTTGTTTTTTTTGGTATTTTTAACTGTGCAGGCTCATTGAGATATTTGGACATCATATTTGGAATACCTGTTTACAATGAAATTGCTCAGACAACTGTCCAACTGCTTCTGGGCCTGAAAATGGGGGACTATACATAAAAATGGCTGTAGTTCCTAAATATGAATTCTGAAACTCTGCATTTCAATCACATCTTAATTGTTTGATTTAAAACCCCTGTGGTGGTGTACAGACACAAAAATATATAACTGTGTTTTTGTCCAAATACTTATGGACCTAAACACACACACACACATATATGTAGGTTTGCAACACAAACTGTCCACATGTTGAGGCACATTAAGCCACATCATAACTGCAGTGAAAAAATTCTATAACTAAGCCAGTGCAGTGTTGTTACAGTGAATCCAGTACCACTGTTAAGAGATAATGTGTTATTTCATTTGGTTTGATGCCCTTTAGTCCCAACTGCCTTACTTGGAGAAGACATTCTTTATTCATCTCCAAACAAACAGAAGTGCCGAAGTAAATATCCTTAAATGTAGTAATACAGGAGTGTAAAAGCATGCAAAGGCTAAAGCTGCGCCTGTGTGAAAGGCCTCCTCAGCTTCCCATTAAACCTATGATTTAGTGAGCAGATGTATCTGTTCCTTGCAAACTGTGAACTATATGTAACACTAATGTGTTACAATGGAGTAAAGTCAAAGGATGTCTGAAGATGTTTAAATGGGTTATGATTAAGGCTAGTGTAGTGTTTTGTTTTGTTTTTTTCACATTGTGCACCCTTCAGTAAGCAAACAGAGCTGTGTGCAGAGATTTTTTAACAAGCTAGAAATCCTGCCAATTTACCTATACACAAATCAGTGCAAATGGTGTAGGCACTACAGCAGATCAGCACCATGCATAGTTACATTTTGAAATGCTCAGGAATAATGGCTGAAGTAGCACCATGGACAGTTCTGTTGCTAGAGCCCAAAATAGGAAAAGACTTCTTATGTAAAGTCATTCAGGTCCCTGTGGTATGACTGTTGGCACAATTAAACAGTGTGTTTTCCTTGGATATTGCTAGCTATGGCTGATACTGTGGCAGAGTAATAAAATAATAATGCAGCACATGGTCCATTGCTACAGCCCAGTCCATCTCCAGTCACTCAACTCATGACCACATGATTCTTTACCACCCATCCACATTAGAACTATCATTTAAAAATCACCACTTCACTCCTACATATACATATCTACTTAAATATTACAAATACTGATAGGTTTGTTCAAACATCAAATAATTTTTAGCTCTTAAATAATACAAGCCTGAGGAGAAAAGGGCTGAAAATCATTGGTTTCTGTAACTTGTTGTCCTATTGCAGTTGTGCTAATCCTTAATTTATCAATCAATCTCAGCTGATGAACACCATAATAAAATGTGAAGAAAAACGTGCGCTACACTACAATAAAAACCAACATGAATTTGCATAACAAAAGTATTAAATTATACCAAGATGCCTGTCTGACAAAATTATATAAATTTAGGTAAAGCATTTTAACACGCAAAGACAGCTATGAGAATGAAAAAGAATGAAAGGAGTCAGCCCTGATCCCTCCCTCCTCCTCCTCCTTTTCCTCCTGTTCTCCCACTCTTTCCCCTGGCTAATTTATTTGATAATTACCAAGGGCCCATTATGGCTGATTTCAAGGAGGCACTGGGAAGGCCTACTAAAAGCTATTTCATTTGAGCTGCTCATACTGTATCTAAGCTTCCTCCTTGCACACACACACACACACACACACACACACAGAATCCTTATTGACATAATGTATTTTTCCTAGCCCCTTACACCTAACCATAAACCAAAAAGAAAGTAGAAAGTAAATCCATCCATTTCTTTCCACCTATCCAATTCAGAGTCACAGGGGGCTGGAGTCTATCCTAGCTGTCACAGAGCAAGAGGCAGGGTACACACTGGACAGGCTGCCAGTCAATCACAGAGAGACAGAGAAACACTCACACTCACACACACCTATAGCTAATTTAGAATTGCCAATTAACCAAACCCATGGTTGTCTTTGGACTGTGGGTGGAAGCCGGAATACCCAGGAAGAACTCATGAAAGCACAGCGAGAACATGCAGAACTCCATACAGAAAGGCTCCAGAAAGCTGGTGGATTTGAACCCAGGACCTTCTTGCTTACTCTGAGGCAACAGTGCCAACCACTGTTAATAATAATAATAATAATACATTTTATTTATAGGTGCCTTTAAAGACCCTCAAGGTCACCTTACATTGGTACAGCAAATAAAAAAAACATATACACAATTAAAATAAGCACATAAAATCACAACTATAAAACAATCAAAGTAACAATAGACTCAGACCAAGTTATAATGAAGGGTATGCAGTTCTGAACAAATGGGTTTTGAGACTGTTCCACCGTACTGCCTGGTTGAAATGTAAAGACTGCCAAAATGTCCTTATTTTCCACAAATGTCCTCACAAGTAGACAAGTCAAGTACAGCTAGACTTACAAGAACACACAAACACACACACAACAAAAAAAAACATTATTTGTACGACTAGAGTCCATTCAGACCCAACATATAATTACCATTCTGACCCCACTTTCACTCACGTTTAAAAGCATAATGTGGCGGCTTCACCAGCCACCCTTCAGTGTCAGTATTTTCTTTTAGTTTCGTTAGTTATCTTTCAAACAAACATATTTACATAATAACATGCCACATAGTCTTGTTTTGATATTACCTTTATTTAAGTAATGCATTACCTCTGTTTTCTAATATGGGTGCACACATTTAGTAAACAGCTCTGCCTTGTGTTTTTTTGTTTGTTTGTTTGTTTGTTTAAATTTGCTAATAATTTTTGTGTCAGGTAGGCTAGCCTATGTCTATATATACCCCTGTGTGTTAATTGTTAGGTTAGGTCAGTGATGTTAAGTTAACCTTAGTTGTGTTTTTGTTTAACTAACCTCATTTTGAGCTGGACTGTGTTTAGTAGCTACTTTTTGGATTTCCTTACACCATTTTGGATTTTGTGGACATTTTTGCAATTTTTCATTCAGATAAAATCAAAAATGTACTTTTTACACCTTTGTCCTTGTGCCTTACTGCTTGGTCCCTGACACACAAGAATTGACATGTTTGTAGATGCATGTGGTATGTGCACACATGCATGTATGCAGGATGGTTTTCTGGTGAGCAGAGGGGAAGGATAAAAAAGACTGGATTCTAATAAAATGTTCTCATCCTCCTTAATCCCTTCCTGCCCTCTTCCCCTACCTGCCATATTAACACACCCATTACAAGAGCAGATAAATGAAAATGAACAGCGCTGGTGTGTGATTCCCTTAGTGTCAAATCAATACTGCTCCCCTCCCCTCTGTTCCACTCCCACCTTCCAACCCGCCCTTGTTCCCTTCATCTTTTTCTCTGCTGCTATCATTCTCTTATTCTCCTCTCCTCTGTTGGGGCTGAAGAATTGGCATGTGTTTGACAAAGGGAAATCTACACGTACCAACAATAGGCTCTCTCCCTATCTGAGCCCCCCCCCACCTCTTTCTCCCTTTTGCTCTCTCTAGTATGAAATGAATGATGCTTGCTCCTATTTCCTTTCTATTCACATTCAAAGTAGTCTGTAATAGTTTAGTGCTATGAGAACAAGCCAGACATAGAAAGACCTACAAGGACGGCATATTACTGCCACTTTTTTGACTCAATCACAGACAAAAACTTCAAAAAAAAGACTGGGGAGAGGTTATGTCAAAATAACAGAAGAAGGTTATTAAAGAAGAATTGTGTGCATTTTTATAGACTCTGCCTCTTTCGCGCTGCATGAGTGTAGGACACACGCAGTTACTAGAGGCAGAATAATTGAAGAGGAAGCACAGATACATACTTACTCTATTCTTATCTCTCTACAAGTGTTCTGGTTTTTCAGCCCCAACCCTTGACCTTCGCATCCTCCTCTCCTCCTTTGTTCAGTCTGTTTTCCAGGTTCAATGTGATGCAGTGATCTGAGGATAGGTATTCAGAGGACTAATGCACTCATTAAAAAGGCATGCTTCACCGTCAAATGCCAGCTGCTGCCCTCCCCAACACCACCACCACCACCACCAAGTCTCCTGTTTTCTTTGTCTTTCCTTCTCACGATATCTGTTTCCTTGGTTTCTCTATACTTCTCTCTTCCTGCTGCTGTCTCTCTGTTTCGCTCTCTTTCTATATTTGTTGTTAGAAGGTGACACCCCATACACCCACACACCCCTCACCCTCTCTGAACAACTCATGCTTGGGACTAGAGAAATAGAAAAAGAGAAAGGAAGACGAAAAACAAATAAAGGAAATGAAAATATGCATTCATCCAAATCAAAAGAAATAGAGAAGGAGAATCTGTTTTATCATCAGCCCACCCCCACATCTTCATCTCAGACTACCCTCTGCAATGGTTAAAGGCCTCTAACACAGTTAAGAAACCTTAATTGGAATGGCCATAAATATTCAAGCAGCAAGATGGAGGCAGTCATGTATGTCTGGATGAAGAGAAAACCGGGGAAACCATAGTTGTATCCTCAGATTGTCCTTTCCTCTTAAAATGATGGTTCTGTATGTCAGAGTGCACATGCAAACACGGCACAAAAAAATGGCTTCATCTACATTTATGTGAGATTCCATTCGGTCACTGACACTCATGCAAACACATACTCTAGACTTGTCAACATGTGGTGCATTGTGTTGCTTTTGTCTTTAATTATTTAGTCTCATAGATAATAGATAGTGACAAGCTCACCAGTCATGAGAATGATAACAGGACATATCTAATGCATTATATACACACATATTGCAGTGCAAAGTAAACTCTACCACAGCGTGACCTTATTTCTGCTGTGGAAAACACAAAAACAACAGTGCATGGAGGGTCTAATTTCACACGCCGGTCTCTTTTGTTTGATTGTCATACATTATGAAGGGGAAGACAAGGCAAACAGGGAAAAGACTAATCATGGATCCTCTGAATGCAGCACTTTGACTTTCTGTTTAGCTCTCGAACTTGATTCCATTGTGTGCTTGTGTAAATTCAACAATACTGCACTGTATATTCACGGGTCTCTGGACACATACAGTGCTGCCTACAGTGCTCCTTCTGTATACATGAGAAGGGGAGAACGGAGAGTGTACAGAAACACATGCGATAAACTCTCTCACACAAATCAATAAAGCCTTGCCCTTTGTAAAGCCATGTTGTCCTCAGTGGGAGTACTACAGTGCCACAGCATGTAAGCAAGCGCACAGTGACACATACTGAATCTCAGGGAGCAGGGGGTCACCGGGGAGCAAGGCCTGTGTGCGGATGAGTGCACCTTGCATGGCAGGCGGATGTGAGGAGCGGGGGAGGGAGGGGAAGGAGGGAGGGTAGGCAGGGAGAAAGATGGCTTGCCATTCTCCTACGCATGCCTTTCCATGACCCCCCTCCCTCGTTTGCCTGTGCCACCGTGATGATGCACCCTCACCACTGTTGCTGGGCATCTTGGCGACAGAGACCCAAAAGAGGATGAGGAGGAGGAGAGGGAGGAGGAGCCAGAGCAGGAGAATGACATGAAGGATGATGGGAGGCAAAAGAGCTGCAGAGACAGATGTTGCAGATAGGAGTGGAGTAGTGGTGACATGCTAAAAGCGGGTCCCCCAGACGTTGTGAGGAGGCCTGAGGGTCCAGGAGTGCCTAAGGTACGTTCTCAGAGGAAGCGGCACTGGGGGAAGGTGTGGCGTGAGGGCACCACAGCAGAGCAGCAGCAGCTCTTCCTGCCTCGCTCCCTGCATGACTGTCTCTCCGTCTCTTCTGCCTCACTGCCCCCCTACACTCTGTCCCACTTTAGCCCAATGTCACTGTCTCAGCAAGGGGGAGGGGTCATAAATAGAGAGAGAGAGAGAGGCGAGAGAAAGACAAAAACAAGAAAAGTAAAGACAAACTCTGAGGAAAAGGAGAAGAAAAAAGATGAAAGAAAGATTCCATTGAGGATGAAGATGAGGAGGAAGGGAAGGTAGGTATGCTGGAAGGGAGTATGGAGAGTCCAGTTAAGATTCCATCACTTGCTGCTTACATGTATGAAGATGTTCTTTCTCTTCCTCTCTCACAATCTCTTCCCTGGGAATACTTTTCTCTGTTTGTCATACAAACATACCTCACTCAGCATATGTAGAGTTACACAAGCAGCCAAGCACCAAGTCCCCATTGTAAAAACATGTACGTGTAGACACACATTTGCACACAGCCTGCATATACACTGAAGTCAGCTAGTCAGGTGTGCTTTTGGTCTTGTCAGCTGATCCAGCATTTCCTGGCATGATTTTTAGATATGAGCGTGCTTAACAGGACAACAATCCAAAGCCACTGTGAGGAAACAGTTCAATAAACACCTTGTTTCTTTGAGTAATAGAGGCTTTGATATGGTTAAATTTATGTCCTACGACACATTTGCAAGTACAAATAGCTGCAACCAACTGCAGAATGGTGTTTACATGACAGCACATAGCTAAAAGACAATTAAGATGTAGTATGGGAAAAAAAATAAATTGGTCTTATTAAAAGAGTACTCCCAATTTACAGTTATACTCCTGTAACAGACTCATGATGATCTATTTTTTTTTTTAAAAAGATCCAAATCTGGGTCCCTGTGTTTACTACAGTGCAATTTAAGCACTTACAGCTTAGTTAGAGATTCAGTTCAATCCAGTTCAATTAAATTAATTTCAATTCATAATATGACAAAACAATAACAAGAGTTATCTTAGCTCACTGTAATCACATAGACAAAAGCAACAATTTTCCCTCTGAACACCAGGTGGTTACAGTGGGAAGGAAATATTTCCTTTTAACAGGAAGAAACCTCTAACAAAACCAGAGTCAGGGTTGAATGTTTTGGTGAAGGATAAGCAGAGACCATTTCAGAAACAACCAATAAATGTAAGGTCTACTAGGTTCAACTGTTTCTAACTCCACGCCCCCAAATTTTTCCATATTCAAATTTTTACCCATCAGCACCAACTGACACTGACTCACATGACAGCTCCCTTTAGAGCTACAAGTCTTTGCAAAACACATTTTGACATATGCAGAAGCTCTCACAAATATCTGTAAATTGATTTTAATGTGCAAAACAAGGGATTAATGTCACAGGAGCCACGGTGGTACAGTGGTGAGCAATATCGTTGGTTGCCTAACCAATGATTCTAAATTGGCCATACCTGTGGATGTGAGCACGAATGGGTTCTGTGTCCCCCAGCAATCAGACTTGGACAAGCAAATGTGGCCTTTCTAAATTTGCCACTATCCCACAAGTAGAAGAAAGATTAGACAGATAGAGCATATTCGGTCATTCTGAATATGCTCCATCTTACACTTTAAGACTCAGAAATCAAATCCTCCTGAAACCCTCTGCAGTCTGAAACAGAACCTAGAAGTGCTAAGGACGTTGAGTTTGGGGATTACTGAATGTAACAGACTTGGCACAAGCAATGCACTGCTGCTCTCATGTTTACATCAAGACCAAGAATGTATCTGCTAACCATGCCATTTACAAACATTTCCCTTAGATTTTGATTTGCTCAAAGGTCAGGAGGATCAATAGGCTTACTCTAGACCATAGGCTGTAAGCTGGGGTAGTCTATGCTATAAAGCAATTTACCTTTAAATTTGGGCTGTGAAAATTCCATTTTAAAAGAAACAATATGAACAACCATAAGAACATATGATTGGTCTTTGAGTGCAGGCATGTCTGTGAAACCTGATTAGTTCTGGATGTATTCTGAAAAACAAACACATGCTTAGGTTTGAAAGAAAAATCAGAAAAAGGGGAACATTTATCTTGAATCAAATAACAAGATTATAAGAACATGATGAACTGAAATTAAGTGATATCTGAAGATAATTGAGCACTGATTGTTTTAATTGGGAATTCAACTAATTGTTCTTCATGGCAGTTGGGTGTTTGCTCCATATTTATTAAAAAGGAGACGCACCAAAGACAAATATCCATAAACATTAATGAGTTTTGTAATTTTTGTACATACGTACAGAATTAAGGAATATGTGATTTAAAAAATAAGTAAACATAACATAACCTTCACTGTGCACTAGGCCAGGTTATATTTGATTCTGTTATCAAACTCAAAGGTACAGCTTGAGGTGCAATTTGTACTGCATGACTGAATACTGACTTCAACACAGTGTAGTCATGCAATAGTCTACATGGCTAAAAGAGGGTGTGCTCACTTCTAATCCAGGAGGAGTTAGGAGTTAGGAGGAGTCATTCATTTAACCTTCAACGGCCTCTCTGACAATGTTAAATATACCATCCTAATGAAACATGCCAGAAAATGATTATCATTCCAGATCCTACCTCATCTAATCAACTATTTGCTTCTTTGTTTTCATCAGATGCACCCATGTACAGTTCAGTCAACCAGTGATCAATCAGCTTAGAGACACTTAAAGTAGCAAAAGAAAAACAACTCATGAGAAGTGTAATGGGTGATGACTCCTCAAAACATTTTGAAATGAATTAATTAATTTGTAATTATGGATACAATACTTTGAATCTTTTATAGCAGCTGGAAAGAACCCAGAGCATTTCATCCTGTGACTTTCCTCACCCTATGCCACTGATGACAATGCTACTTATGAAGGTTTTCAAGGCAATACCTCTGAGGTAGCTGAAAATCTAACATTTTCACCCAAAGACAAGTTCACATGGTAAACACCAAAATTTTTTAAATATGAACTAAAAAAAATGCCCATGCAATAACCATAAATGTGTGACTGGTGCTGCAGTAAAAATCCATTTCAAAATTGTTGGAAAGAAAGATGTATTTTTATACTTCATTCCTCCATGTCTTAACTGCATCTGTTTCTCACCCCTGTCCACTATCTTTCCATCCTCTGTGCCTCAGTCTGGTCGATCCATCCTCTCTAACTTGCGTACATACTACAGAGCCTTGCAGCTAAAACAAATGCTGTTAAATCCCAGCATCCCTGAAACCAGACCCTCTAATCTCACTTGAGACCAATTTAACAGGCACTTTCACATCATGAAATTGTGTGTGTTTTTTTTTTAATTTCTCAGTCCAGCTCAGAGTATAACAACACAAACACACTCAAAATATTCTGCTTTACATTACAACTGCTTGTGTTTGAAAATTTAGCCCCCTCGTCATAGTGCAGGAATGGTTGGGAAAGTCTACTGTATATGACAGGCCAAACACATTTGCAATAAACTCTGATTAAACATACATATGGACCCAGCCTTGTAGGACAGAGCAAGATTGTGAGAAAGCACCCCAGAAATCTCCAGGCCCCTGTCCGTACCCCCACATGTATGTTTTACAACAGAACCCCTTTCTTTCTCTCTGTCCAGTATCCAATCCCTGTGCAGCCATGTAGCACTCTCCCTAAAGAGTGGGAGGTCTCATCAAGGGCTGGCACTGAGATATGGCAGTTTGGCAAGAGGTGGCATTTGCCAAGGTCATTCAGCATGTCTGTGTGTACCACTATCTCTGCTGCACGACCAAATTTAAACATATTGAGTATAAGAACAGCACAGATGGGCAATTTTTGTATTTCAGCTTATAATGCAGTATGCAGAGCAGAGGCCATCTTATGAGGCTGACTGCAATATAAGGAAAGGCAAGGCTTGCTGCTGCTGTTTGTTTTTTAATGGGCCAGCAACTGAAGCTGAACCTCAAATCATCATAATGAGAGAGAATGAGGTCCACATATGCAAGGGGGAGGAAAGGAAGGTAGTTAAGGAAATCAAGTCAAAAGAGAGAGAGAAAGAAGGGAGACCCAAAGAAACACACAGGGTGGAGAGGAAAGGAGAAATAAGGGGAGAGAAAAGGGGGTGAGAAATGAGAGAGATTCCTCTGCATCTCTGATTTGCTTGGGTGATATTCATCACCGCGACAGAGCATAGGGGAGGAATAGATGGAGTGAGGCAGCAACAAGGGTGCAGAGAAAAGAGAGAAAGAACACAGAAGTATTTTTTGTCTCTATAAGCCATTTGTTTTTATTAAGCCTCCCTGCCTGTCCATGTAGCTGTTTCCTGCACTCTTCACTGGTTTGTATTTGTTTATGTTCAGTTACAGGGGCATGCATATCATGGTATTACAAGCTTAAGGTAAAGTGTTACAGTGAAAATGTCTAGATTTTTGTATTTGCTGTACAAAGTATAGAAAAAAGGATAGGATGCTGAAAAAGAACGCAATTGGTATTTAGGCTACCCAAATTCTACTATATTTATATTTTAAATCGTCCATGGAGCCAGTTATATATTCCTACATGACCTCTATATACAAATGATTACACAGCACACGATTCAGTAATGAGGCCTAAAATCTGCAACACCTGGCTCCGTAGGCCACTTGGTCACAGTATTGAGACAGATAATAAAAATTTGTTGCTGGCAATTAGAAAAATATAAGACGATGCCACATTGTTTCATGTCAAATTAGACTTTTGTGGTTTTAAATAGAACCCTTCACTGCCATTGAAACAGACTGGTCATTTGGAATAACAAGAGCTTCTGAGTAATATGGAAGATGAATGTGATCATAATAAATGTTGCCCAAAAAGCTTCATGCTGTGAGAAAAAGCAAGGCTGAAGAATATTAAGAGCCTGGGCGCAGCACAGTGAAGAGAGAAGAAGCTGGAAGAGAACGAGGGATGTGGGGAGGGAAGGAGGGGGATGGAGGCAGAAGAGAGGGAATGTGACAGAGTGGTGACAGAGAGAGAGAGCGGAGCGCTGTGTGTGTCAGGACTGTGTGTGTCTCTGTGCTTGTGTCCCTAGGCGCAGGCAAACATTAGCTGCATTAAGTGAGCTGACAGGTCCCTCCCCATTACCACTACTGGTGGCCGAGGGAAGGAGAGAGACAGAGAGAGAGAAAGAGAGAGAGAGAGAGAAATGGGGGGTGGGGGGGGGGGGGGGGGGGGTTGTTTTTTCC